>SNQJ01S0041273.1:52787-101098 GCA_010110895.2 Picea sitchensis | reverse complement strand
TGTCAACCTCTTGACCTCTCACCATTAAATCATCTTTGGTCGATCCTTCCATTTTATTTCGTCTCATTTATCCTCCTGAGTGTTTTAGATATCTACAGATGATAATTGACTTATTATAGCATTGAATTCATTCAAAATATGAGTTAGTGAAATACCATCACTCATCCTTAGAAGATACATATTCTTTCTAAGGAACAACTTATTTAATAGTGATTTCGACTGGTACAAGCTTCCCAACTTGTACCTCATTTTCTTGGCCTAGTCTTCACTTGAGACATTCAACAACACCAAATCTTCAAGACACAGTTGAATCATACTCCTTGCCCTTGTTTCTAGTTTCTCCCATTCTTCCCTTGACATACTTGTCAGAATTCCACCTGGATAGAATACTTCCCATTGTTGTCTATCTACACGGAGATCTTCAATTTTAATCTTCCAGATATCAAAATTATGACCATTGAATTTTTTGATCTCTATTCTTGAGTTGCTTTTCATTATTTTAAGCATAAATTTAAATATGTGTAACTCATGAATCTTACTAGACCTAGTGTTATCACCAAAGAATTGTCCAAAGAAAAACCAAAAATGGTTGAAGAAAGTTTTAGTGTAGCACACCAATAAACATGCCTTCAACATTAAAATTATTCATTCAACAAGTTAGAAAACTATACAAAATTCCCTTGAATTTTTTTGCAGTTCCCTCAAAGCCTGCCTATGCACATCTAGGAAAGCCAAAAAAACCGAGTTCACGCAATCTGCATGGGCTACACAACTATTCTCACAGGAACCTATGATGATGTGGAAACGATGAATTAATGCATTTAGTTGGCCCTGACCCACTTCCATCTAGGGGTGTACCATGATAAGACACTAAAATTGGTTTGAAATATAGCCTTAGGGCTATGGAATGGATGGGTGGTACCTACAAAAATACCCCCATTCACACTATGAACTATTTATGTAATGGATTGCATGAAGCCTATAAGTATAAGCTCAAGGCATGAAAACAACGTAAGAGTTTGATGTATTTTTATGTTGTTGGATTGTTCTTTGAGAAACCTCATTTCTCCTAGAGATATTCTAGTGATCATAGCAAAGGATATCCTTCTCACCTATTGAGAAGTTTAGAAATAAATTATTCACCATTGTTACTCCATTTTCAAGATCAACCTAGAAACTTAGGGGAGTGCAGTATTCTCCTCACCACCGAAGAGGAAATTATACTACAAACTCGCAACCATCAATATGGTATGCCTCCCGAGTCAAATCCAACCACATCAGACTCACCCCAATTACCATTAGAACAACCTATGAGAATACCCCACCCTAGAACATAATCCACCACCCGAGTATCCTGCACACCTCTACATAGGAACATACACAACCCCCATGCTAGGGAAACACACAACTATAGCCTCATCGATGATTTGGACCAATCCCTAGTTTCCATGTTGGTTTTAGAGGTTATCCAAATATTCCCTTCAAAACTAAAGGAATTTCTCTCACAATTGGGGGCAATCGGCCCATCAGACACTCATTTGATCATTTTTTATTTGGATAATGATGAACCATGTCTCCCCTCTTTGGTCTCTTTTCAGATCTCGGTCAAAATTAGAAACATAAAAATATATCGGTGCATCGTAGATGAAGGGGAATCTACATGTATTATGTCCAAAACTGTATGGTAGCAACTCGAGTCACTTGAGCTCATCCCTTCAACCATTATTCTTCAAGCATGCGATGGCCTCCCATCACAACTTGCAGGCCTCTACCAAAATTTTCTAGCTGAAATAGGGGGAAAAATGATTATCATCGATATCGAAGTCATCGATACCCAATCGGACTACAACATGCTATTTGGATGAAGCTATATGTACACCATGGAATCCATTGCTTCTTCCATATTCTACACAATGCTCTTCCTTCATAATGGAAAGACAATCACCATAGACCAATTAAATCACTATGAACCCAATCATTTGGGGCACATAGGTAATGCTCTTGCTCTCATAGAAGCTAGCTCTAATCTCTCGCCAATAGTTGATGTCAAGACAAGAATATTTCAAGACTCGTCACTTATGGGATCTTATCATGAAAGTCTACCCTACCTCCCTCCCACACGTTCATCTCAAGTCTGTGTAGTAACATCAGATGGTTTTGAGATCAATGAAGAACACCCCACTGAGGAACACAGACCTCATCCTACCTAAGACACATCCTCATTGCCACCCATTCAAGAGACCACACCAATGAGTAGGAAAATACCTATTCGGAAAATGGTCGCTCATGCCATAACCAAAATACCATTCTTTTACCCACGGCTAGGAATTCCAGCCTATCAAGTCACCACTAACGTCACCTTTCCCAAATGACGATCACTATCCTAGTATGGTATTTAGATCCACCATTTGTGGTACCAGTCCCATCCCTTCCACCTCAACCAAATGTTTTTCCTATGCAATCGACGGTTCAAATGCCAACTCTTCCAACCAGTCACACAATTGGGGGAAATGATACCAGCAAAGGGGTGTTGGACTTATGGTTTGACCCAGGTTATACCTTGGTTCTCCAACAAAACCCTTATCACCATTGGTCCTTATGTTAAAACATAAGGATACAACGTGGACAGAGTGCACAACATAGTCTCACCCGAGATGGTTTATGGAGGACTGCAGAACACAAATGTTTTTATTCATGGAAGGGATTGGGGGATGTTCTTTCTTACTTCTTATTTCTACTTAACCATGCATTCTATTATACTATTCATCAGATCCATTCATTCATTCATTTGCATATTTAACCTAGTGCATGCTGTAAATAAATTATCCATTCATCTATCTAACCATTCAATGATAAATGAAGAAATAGTGACACATTAAAACACATTGCACACATGGTTTTACCGTGGTTCACCCCCCTTGGGGATATATCCACAAATATATTCTACTTCTTTTCTTATTCATCAAAAGGCGATACATGCATTACATCATAGTAAAGAGTAGTGAGGTAAACCAGGATCACACCAAGCTCCATATCTTGTGACCTGACCCTTAGCTACTTCGACGTCATCCGAGCTCTACATCTCTCGGGAAAGACGTAGACTTACAAAGACTCCTGTTAGCGTTAGAAGTCACTCACAGTTGCTGTAGGAGTAATTGCCTTATCAGTTTATGTCACGATTTGTTTATGAAGGGGTGATCAAATGGAATAAGCTCTAGGAGGTATCACTCTAACTTCGGGGACGAAATGCGGTTCATAAGGAATGAGGAGGAAGTGCAGCATCTTGATGGGTTTGATTAAACATGAAACGGTGGAAGACTTGGGATAAAAGTGGACAAACGACTTCAGGCATGGGGCTTGCAGCCGGTTCGCGAGAGGAAAAACTTCGAAAACGAGTCCTCTGATTCCGGGGCTTGAGCTGAAAGGGACTTAGATAAGATCCTCCAATTCCAAGTCATTCAGTGTTTTCCTTAACGCTGAATGACTTAGAATTTGAGGATCCAGTCGATGGTTGTGATGTTGTAGGATGATTTATGTTGGATCACTGTAATAGTGCAACTCGACTGGATCCTCGAATTTTTGAGTTGTTCTAATACAGTATGGACAAAGACATGAAAGGAACTGGAATTCATAAGGCAAAAAGTCTCCAAAGCTCATACATAACCAAACAACAATGCTTCATTAAAATTTTACAACGGGGAGCTCTGCTCAACCATGCGATACTTACAAAAAGTGGCAAAATGCTTACATATACTTGGAACAAAACAATGGAAGCCAAATCGAGAGGCATTGTAGTGAAGACATTCACGGCTTCGATTTCACTGCGTCTGCAATATCTAGGCGTCGTGAAGGCTTCATTGAGACACAATGGTGTTCCGGAGAGCCCTCGGTGAATTGACGACACGCATTCATTCTTGGCTTTCCATTTATGGAGGAAGCGATGTCCAACTACCCTCATTTGTTGCAATAACTGTTTCATTGGAATCGAGAGGAATACGGCTGATTCTGCTCCTTTAGGACATGGAGGTTGTCAGGATGCAGGGTCTTAGTGAGGGAGATGAGCAGACCGGTGACCCGGTAGGAAAAACTGAACCGCAGCTGGATCACGAGATACGGGGTGAGGATAGGTCATGCGAAAGGATAACAGAGGGAAGGTGATAGGGAAAACACATGTGGCAAAATTCATGAATATTGGGGCATAAGGGCAAGGTGTTTGAGACACATGGACCGGAAAGAAACCATGAGTTGGCGCGACGAGGGAAAAGAACGTGGCGGCGAGGAGGCATGTAATGAGGCTTCGGATTTTCGGGGACTTGAAGAATTCGCGAGTTTGGAATGTGAATTCCTTACATCCAGAGCAACAGATATCCTGATATGCGATGAGCTCTTTCTCCCGAGAATTAGCCCCTGCCGGTTAATCCATAGTCCATATGACCTGTCACACTGTAGTGGTCAAACTTTCCATGAGTTTCAGCAGCTCTTGTTGTGCAGTGATATAAACTGCGATTCCCGAGGAAACCCGATGGCTATGGCGGATTATTTGTTGGCGGTCAAAGCTCTTTCAAGCGCCGCCAACATGCCACACATCTTCCACTATTAGAAATCCACCTAGATATGGAAATGCGAGACATCAGCGATATGGGATTACGCTACCATGTCTTGTAGGGGCTTCCGGTTCCCGATCCCGAACTCCGTCTGGGATCTCTCTACCGCCATGTAGCGTGAGCCATTCGATATTCTCGGTACCCGGCGTCTCGTGGAATAACTGGCACTTGCTGAGCGATGAAAATATGGCGGTGGCAGCGAGATGGGTTAGCCCACCAGCGACCGTGCCACCGTCGAGCGACCTATATTTAACCTCCCAAATAGAAGGAAACCTTTACGCATTAAATGTCGGATTAAATGGGAAGTATGAGATCCGATGTAGTTGATGCAGCCATTGGACGGATCTTGGTTGTCAATAGCTTTTTCCTTCGCTTGATCCGCTCTTGGAAAAACAAGAATTCTTCTGAGCTATGTTTGAGCAGTTTGTGTGACTAGCGAGGCTGAAAGCTTCTGGAACCTGTGACTAGAATTATTGCTAACATGTCGGGCTCCATGGGGATAAAATTAGGTCACGATGCTCTAAGAACTCCCTCTATGAGTTCCGGTCATGCTGTTGGGCTATGGGGTCATTGTTAGGCAGAAAAATAAGAATGAAAACGAACTGAGAATCAAAAGGAAAATATTTACAAACAAAGGAGTCATGAGACTCAAACAAAGTATTTTTCAGGAAATGCCCATTCAAAGGACCATTAAAAACCTCATTTCCCTCCAAATCCTGCAATCTGTATGTGTTGTTTGAAAAAGCCTTGGATATTCTGAAAGGCCCAATCACAGGGCTTCAAATTTGTTGTGCTCCTTATCTTGTTTAGGAGGCATCCCATTTTAATTGGCGAGGTCTCCTTCTGGAAATGCTCCATCTTGGCCTTCTGTCGAAACACGCTTGATCTTAGAGTGGTCTTGAATCTATTCCTTTGTAATGCTCTAGTCTGTGGACCTCTACTAGGCGATGAATCATACGATCATGTCATCGGGCTCCTCGATGGTCACGGAGGGAATTCCATCGAGGGATGGCTAGTGAGAAGGAAAACGACCGACTCCGTCGGCTTAACTAGAAGGGAGGGCGTAGCTCTTTTTTGTAGACCTTTCGATCATCCCATAGGGCGTATTTAAGCTTCGAGTTCTAGGCCCTTTGATTATCTTCCAACAACCTTTTGATGATTCTTATTAAACTTTTGTTGGAGAAATCTGCTAAACCATTCCTTATGGGTATCACGGGGTGGAGTGTCGGTTTAATTCGCGAGCGCTCTGAGGAACCTTGCTAATGGCTCGGAACCGAAGGCTGCTTTGCATTATCGGTGACAATCTTATTTGGCCAGCCAAACCTTGTGATGAGGTCCTCCGAGAATCCAATGATTACCTTGTGAAAAGAATTCCTAGTGGGAATAGCTTCAATCCATAGTAAAGAAATGTCTAATAGCAGTCAGGATCAACCTATGTTGCCCACTGGAGGGAAGGTGAATTTCTCCAATAAAATCAGGGCCGCTAGCTGGAAGGCCAACCACCACGGTTTAATGTGAGACACGAGGATTCTTGCTCCACCGTAAACCGGCATTGGTCGCGAGGGGCTATAGCCCCTTCGGACATCGGTAAATAGGCCAGTGAGTACCCGATACAGCGAGGATTTTGTGGGCTGTGGATTTCGAGAAATGGTGCCCTCCACATGGACCGCTGTGAAATTCAGCCATGATCATCTCGACCTCAAGTGGACTAAGGCATTTTAAAATAACTCCCAGGGGGTATTTCCAATACAAAACCCGATCAATGAGAAAATATTTGATTGCTTTGAGATTTAGAGCTCTTTCTTTGCTTTTTTTGCAGGCCATATGGAGGCCGCAGCTCTTGCAAAAGTATATGACATCCTTATACCACGGACATTGAGCCAATGGGGGCTCGCTTTGATGATCTATGTCAGACAATCAACCCTGCTGAATACCCGAGCACTCATTGATGAAACTTATCCCCAAAGCTTGGCAATTTGCCTCGGCCATTAGCTTGGCTAAGCCTTGCCCTCTGATCAACTTGGTGGGCCTTATTTCGAGGTCAGACTCGATTATTTTAGCTATCCATTACTCCTTCTCCCATCTATATCAAGTTGAATAAGAATATCTTTAAGTAGGGGACATAAGCGATGATCCTTGATTGCAGAATGTAGGTTCTAAAATCTTTGAGAGCTTTCACCGGGCATAAGCTTGTTTCTCCATGAGTTCATACGACTTTGGAATCCCTTAGTGCTTTCGACTAAAAGTAAGCAATATAGGTTGTTTTCATTATCATTTTGTTTGTAATAGAACACGTACTATGTCGAATTTGAGCCAAAGGGAGAAAATAAAATCCTTTGAATAATGGGGCTAATAAGCTTACGGGAGCTTCGGTCGGGCCTTCTTGATTTGTTCAGGAGTGCATGATTGAAGGGGTCCACCTTACTTCATTCTCTTTCTTTAACATGGTACATTGTCGGTTTTACCTCCTCGACCAAAGTTGGAGGCATAAAACCTTCTCGGAAAATTAATTTTGCTGAGGAAAGATTGGACCTCTTTCTAGATCTTGGGATTGATAAGGCTTGTGTTGCCTCAACTCTGCGGGGATCAGTCGACTCCCTATGGCGATACTATGTGGCCTAGTAATTTTTCATCCTGCATGGCGAACCGAGATTTCTTGGGATTTAATGAAAACCAAACTTCCTACGCCTTCAAACTTTCACGGTGGCGGCGATGTTCTTCATCGAGATTTTGAAAATCTTGTGATGTCATCCAGATAAGCGACCACAAATTTGTCCTTTTCTCAACAAAGCTATGTCCATGGCCGCATTTGAAGAGTAGCCCCATTCATTAGTTCGAATGGCATCTTAGCATACATGAGCGTGCCCCAAGGAGAATTAAGCGCTATCTTTCCTATCTTGGGCGGAAACGAGGAGACTACGTTGCAGCGGAGGAAGCAAAATCAATCATGGACATCCACGGGAAGCTCACGTCACCCTCTGCCTTGTTATATGTTCCATCTTTGTGGGAGGTAGTTATATTATTTGTGACTTACGATTCGGGTTCCTGAAGTCTACATAGAGTTGAATCTCTCCATTCTTTTTCCTTGCTGGCACCAAATTAGCCACCCTGCAGATATCTCGATTGGGTACAATGATTTGGGCATCTACCAACTTCTTCACTTCTCTCTCCATGATAAACAACAACATGGGATTGATGCGCCTCGGCTTACGAAAGGCTTTGCCTCTTCCTTTAGCGAGTTTTATGTTCGTTAATGAGTGTCATAGGTTTTAGGATGTGCATTAGGTCAGGTCAAACACATGAATAAAATCCTTTAGAGTCCAATGTATTTGAACTCATACATTAGGACTTCTTGACAATTTGACATATTTGGGCTCACTCTCAATTCCAATGTTGCAGCCGAATATTGTATCAGTGATCCTCCTCAGAGACCTTTCCTTTGAACCGCATCATTACTATCAAAAAGCCTCTCCAAGGAAACGAGTCCCACAGAATATAGTTCAGCTGGAAGGCGTACAATGTACATACACGCAATCTTATTTAAGATTACCTCCATCGGGCTCTTCCTCTGGGACGACCTCTTGGTATATGTGTATTCGAAAATTCATCAGCAGTCTCTAAGAACCTCTTAACCTCAAGATCATCTTGAATACCTTCCAATGCTTGGCGTTGTCCGGTATGGAGGGTACATGTTAACCTCCATCATATCACGAATTTGGTAGAGAGGCACTGAAATTGCCGATCGCATTCAATGAATCTGCCAGGGTGTTCTCCTCTTTGGGGATGAAGGAAATATTAAATGCCAAGAAGAAAGCGTCCACAAGGTCCCGGAACCTCATTCCTATAACTCTGATCGAGGATGCCTATCTTGATAGCGTTCTTGACTGTGAATCCTATTTCGCATCACCCGAACCTTTGCCACTTCACGAATTCCATTTCCTCATGACCCTTGGTCGAACAAAAGAGCCTCATACTCCGCCACGTATTGGTAGCTTCAAATTCTAATTTGTATGATAGGGATACGGTTTCACGAGTAGGCGACACAAAAACTAATCCAGCTCTAGCGCCTTCTTGGAGAACGAGGCTCCATCAAAAACATTTTCAGTTGGGAGTGATGGAGAGAGGAACCTTGGGGAAAACAATGGACTATTTTCTAAGTCTCAGAGGCAGCTATGGGGCATGGGTGAGTTAATAATAGCTGGAGCCTAGTCGATTATCCTAAGGAAAATATAGGATGGTTGGTGGGGTTGACTTCATCACTGACAATATAGGCCAATTGAACCCACATGCAGGTCTTCTATGCTCTCCTCCAGGTATTTGGGATAGTAGCATATGTGAGGTCCATCGCAGGTTCCCCAAGTCTTTTTATCCAATATCCTGATAACAACATACCAAACTTGGGGGACATTGGCCTCTAAATGTCCATGACTACACTTTTTTTTCATAGAGTTGAAACAAGGTTACAACCGAGTCTTTAATAACTCCAAGACATTGAACTCTCTGGAGTCAAAAGAATAGAGGTCATGATAGGCTCTGGTAACTTCTAGTCCCAATTCTTCCATGACATCTTTGGGCATGAAGGGTTGTGAGGCCCACGAATCCCATCAAGCAGGTTATGCGACACTTTGTCCTTCAAGAAAGGAGGTGTAGAAGGGAGGGGATGAATCGACTCTATCTTCTACCATGGGATAGCCTAGAGCTAGCGGTTTTAGTCTTGGAGGGCTATGAGTCACGAAGGGAAGGCATGAGGCTGGTGTAACGACTCGGCCGTTTTTAAATTGCCATGTTTAATCAACCCGATGAGGGAATAGGGAGATTGATCTTTTGAATCTGATGTTCGAAATTAAAAGAAGATGTCTTAGGCTTAGGAATTTCTTTATTCCGGAGGAACATGATTATGGACAATGGGGAGGTTTGAGTTTTCTTACCTCTGTGATCATTTGATTCTTCATTAGCAGTCTCTGGCATGTGGACTATTGGGGGAATAATATCGGTGCTCGCTGTGTTCTTGTCTGATCTTAGGTTATACCTGCCTCGGACGCCGCTAGCCTCGTCTCCCTTGCTTAGCTCATTAGAGCTAGTTGTCCATGAGAGACTCCTGTTATGCATATTGAGTGAGATGAGGGGAAAGGAGGAGTGTCCCCAATGTAGTGGATTTGGGATCCAGCTCCTCTGATTCTCTTTCTCCTCCCTCGATCACAAAATTGTTTTGAAAGGGCACGGGTACTACGATCTTCTCTGTCTCTTCCCTTCTCTTTACGCACATTGAGAGTGAAAGTGTTGGCCTCTGAAACTCTGCTTGTTTTTCAAGCGTCACGGGGAACTTTATCACGCCCACGCCTCCCTTCCGCCCTCATCCTCCGCAGAGGCAGACTTCTGTCTTGGTGGAGTTCATCCCACTTGAAGCCAATGATCGAGGAAGTTGAGGAGCTTGACCTTCCTTTTCTCACATGCAGTGAGCTTCCTACCGATGCATCATTTGCTAGCCACGGTGGATTCCACTTATATGGCCGCATCTTTCATTTGGGCCAAGGAGGTGGGTCTTCTTTCTCTCAGCCAAAGAAGCGAAGTCCCAGGTCAAATGCACCCGGCATAGGAAATTTGAAGCGAGAGGAGAGGCTTAGGGGCTTTATTTAGCGGGGATCTTGATGTATACATCTTGTTAAATATTTTGGAGAAGTCGGCGATTCTCCTTCCATCTTTTCAAAGACAGAATTACATCATGTAATACATGAAGTCCTTCCCTATTCCCAAATACCGAGGCAGCTATCTGACTTCAATCGGTGGACCACGGGGCCAATCCTCTAAACCACTTCCTCACTTCACCATCCGGGCTCACGGTGAAAACTCTCATCCGGACATCCTCGTTTTCAATGTGAGGGGTTGTATGCATAAGCATGCTTGACCAAGTGATCTTCCGTAGTTATGTCCTCTTCCCCGATGAACTTGGGCATGTATTTGAGGTAATCTCGGTGAGGAGGAGGATTCATGGGATGGGGAGAGAACCAAGGGAGCATATCGGCAGTATTATAGCATCCATCACGTTGAGGATTGGCACCCGGCCATAGGGGCGTTAGGTGTGAGAACTTGGAGGAGAAGGAGTTAGCAAAGGGGGTATAGAGGATAAATCTCGAGGTGGTCGAAGCAAGAGGTGATTGAAGAATAGGGTACGAGCTCAGGTCGGCGGGAGTTCTCCTCTACAATGCGGTGGTAGAATTCTTCTAAAGTCGAGAGGCCAATGTCGGTGCAGCTTCAAAGGAGGGTGACAAAGTCTTGTGTCCCTACAGTCTGACAGGAGAGGAAACTCAGGGAACCTCCCAAAATTTAGAAATAGAGCTACTTGAGACATACTGTCAAAATCGAGGAGGAGAAAAGGGCTCTGTGAGGAAAGAGTATGGTGGATTTTTGGTTTGGTGGTGGACACTTCTTCTTCAAAGGCCTTTCCCTCTCTGAGCACCACCTCTGGATCCATTTCAGGTGTAACTAGAGGCACCTGTGGATGAGACCGCATGTGTATGCCTATGAAAGACATAATTAACACGGTAGGTTCGCCACAATGGATTCATCACAATGGATTCGCCAGGTGCAAAATTAGCAATCTAAAGGCTCGATGATCCCATGCACCTTCGTATTGAGTCTCCAGTAATGCGTTCTAGAGGAAAATCTTCAATTAGTCCAGAACTTGCTTGGCAGCTAAATGTTAGTGTTAGAAGTCCTCTGGATTGCCCTACTTGAGGAGCAGAGTCCAACGCCCATCAGTTTATGTCACTATTTGTTTATGAAGGGTGATCAAATGGATATAAAGACTCAAGGAGATATCCTCTAATTATTTGGGGAATGAGTCTGGTTCCATGGGATAGAGGTCACGGAATCCCCTAACTTAAATTTAGTGGGTTGATTAAAAGATGAGCAGTTGGAAGACTTAGGATAAAGTGGACAAGCAACTCTAGGCATCAGGCTTGCAACAGTTTACAGAGGAAAAACTCAAAGCGGGGATCCTCCCTGGATTCGAGGGCTTGAGGAAGGCGAAGGTGACTTGAATGGATCCTTCAATTCTAAGTCATTTAGCGTTAAGGAAATCACGGGGATTGATTAGAGGCTCCATAACTATTCTGATTGATCCATTACAAGATCATCCTATAATAATTCTGACTCATTTGGATCCTCTAATTCGGTACTCCTAACAGTGTAAACAAAGATATATGGCGGCCTTCATAAAAGACCAAGAAGTCTCAAATCCTCATACACATAACAAAACAACGATGCTTCATTAAGAATTTTACAGCAGGAGCTCTGCTCCAACCATGATACTTACAAAGTGGCAAAATGCCCATACTTGGAACAAAACAATGGAAGCTAAATCAGGGCATTGTATTGAAGACATTACGGCTTCACATTTAATGCGTCTGCAATCTCTAGATGTCGTGAGCTTCATTCAGATGCAATCATGTTCGGAGACCCTCTGATTGAATTGACCAGCCTGCATTCATTCATTGGCTTTCCATTTATGGAGGAAGCGATGTCCAACTACCCTCAGTGTAAGTAATAAGCATTTCATTGGAATGCAGGGAGGCCACAGCGGGTCCTACGCTCACTGGGACATGGAGGCTCTTAGAGTTCACAGGGTCTTAATTGTGAGGGAGATGAGCGGGGCCGGTGTGAGTGGGAAAACTAATACTTATTTCGGATGGAATCTGAGGTGTGAGGAGGTCCATGAATGGATGACTGAGGGAAAGCGATAGGGAAAATGCATGTGGCAGAGTTCATGAATTTTGGGGCATAAGGGTAGGGTGTTTGAGACACATGGACTAGGAAGAAATCATGAGTTGGCGTGACGAGGGAATAGGGCGTGGCGGCGAGGAGGCATGTGATGGGCTTCGGATTTTCGAGGATCGTGGTTCGTGAGTTTGGAATGCATGAATTCCTTACATCCGGCTTATTATATCTGTTATGCATGAATTCCTTGCATCCGGCAACCCCGATATCCTGATATGCGATGAGCTCTTTCTCCCGGGAATTAGCCCCTACCGGTTAATCCATAGTCCATATGACCTGTCCCTGCGCGACCGTGGTCAAACTTTCCATCGGGATTTCGACGCTCTTGTTGACACGATGTTCGTGTCCACTAAACTTGCGATTCCCCGAAACCCGATGGCTTATGGCCGTTGACTTGTTAATGGTCAGCTCTTTGGCGCATAGCATGCCACTTGTCTTCCACTATTGAAATCCACCCCCGATATCGGGAAATCGGGCATCGAGATATCAGGATTTCTGCTACCATGTGTGCGGGGCTTCCAGTTCCCCGATCCTCGACTCCGCGTGATCTCTCGCCATGTGTCTCTACTGACAGACGGCTCTGATCTTCTCGGTACTTCATGTCTCGCGGAATAACGAAGCTGCCCTTTGAACGATGAAAATACGACGGGAGAAACGCCAAGATGGTTAGCCCTCGCGACACGTGCCCCTTGATCGAACGACCTATATTTAACCTCCAAACAGAAGGGACACCTTTACTGTTAAATGTCGGGTAAATGGGCAACTCTGAGATCCCAGTAACCGTTGATCTGCTTCGTGGACGGATCTTGGCTGTCAATAGCAAAACTTTTCCTGCTCGCTTGATCCGCTTCTTGGAAAAACAAGAATTCTTCTGAGCTGTGTTTGAGCACTTTGTGCGACTAGCGAGGCTGAAAGCTTCTCGAACCCGTGACTAGAATTATTGCCAACAACTCCAAAAATAGGTTCTCCAAAAATTATGACAAGATACTTCTAAGGACCAATAGATTCCTATGATTCTTCTAATGATGATCCTCTAATATACCTCATAAACCTTATTTTTATTACAAAATTGGTTTAGAAACCATTACAATACATCCCAAAACCCTAACCCTAACTTGGCTAGGTTTGTCCACACTTGCGTCGGATTTCCACAAATCCTACTACGCACACTGCTTTTCCTTAAAATGTGGTGCTCTCTTGTTCTTGGTACAATTCTCGTCATTTTCTATGATGTTTTCCAAACATTCATGCTCCAACACGCCCCCAACATAACACGAGCCACTTAGCCTTAGTGCAACTTCTGCAGTGTTAGCTCCAATGCATGAAACATCTTTTCTAATTCTGTCACTTTCTCTTTACCCTTGGTGCTCTTCCCTACTAGTGTCTCCAAACCCTGCATTGTTGTGTTCTCTTTCAATAGTTCTCTTCTTTATACTAACACTTGTTCCCATCTTCCCTTCTCTGTATGGAGCTCTTTTATCATTCCATCTACTTGTTGCTGAAATGGCTACAACTGAGCCCACCTTTCTTGTTTCTCCTCCTGCACAGTCTTTACGTATTCCTACAAGTTTTTCAGTTCTTGTGTGACCTTGATTCTAAGGGTTATGTCCATGGTTTTCTGTCTCTTCTTCAAGTCCTAAACAACCACGTTCATTGTTTCCTCCCTCTACTCTAGCTGCTGGATATTTTCATCCTCTTCTAGGCTTCTCCAAATATGTGCAGTCCCGTTATACAATTTTTCCACTTCTTTAACCTCCTGTGCTATACTCTCTACATCCTTAGTAGCCTCTTTCTCTCTCTTCTCCCATACTTCTGGAGGTGTGATAGGAGTTAAGTTCTCTGTTAACTCTGCTATTTATTGTTTGTATCTCTCCATGGTTTGCGCTATTTGTTGTATCTTATCTTCTTGTATAACTTCCTGTGTCTAGGCGCAGTCTAGTATACTCTTGTATACCTCTGCAAGCTTCTTCTCTAAATTATGTTCACACTAATTCTCTTCCTATTTTTCCAGTGTGATCTACTCCATGTTACTTGTAAAATATCCTTCACCTCACGACTGAGCGGTAGGTTGGTGGCGTCCACCCTGGCTCTAGATTTTACTTCCTACATTATACTCACTTGCAGTCCATATAATACCTTTGTGGGTATTTTATACAGGACCAAATATAGATGGTCCACATCCTTTACTGGTCTCTGCACCACGTGTTCATCCATATCCAACAATTAAGGTGTCACCTTAAATCGGTCACTGGTTACTGCTACTTTCTTCATGGTCTCATTTTGTTATTTCTGCACTGACGTTTCCTATTCTTTTTCTATCTATTGCACTGCTCGATGATGCATTGTATTTAGTTGCAGTCTCTGTAAGATTTTGTGTACTCATACTTATTTTTCCATGATTTCTTCCCTTTTTTCCTTTGTTGTGCATACTACATCCTCTCCTCTATCTTGGACTTTATTTGCAATAAAATATGCATCGTATTCTATAATAGTGATGGTCAAAGGATTCTTAAGATACTTCATCTTTTTCCTTATTTCTGCCTCCTGTATTCCTGTTTTCTTCTTCGTTGGGGTTGAGGTCTGTGCCTTAGTTTTCTTATTTTCTGCTTTCCCATAATTTACTTCCTTTGGGTGAGAGATATCTCTCTTCTCACCATCCCCTTTTACTTCTGTTCTTGACACTGTCTCTTTATTTCATAGTTTCTTGATGGCTATGCTGCTTTTTGAAGCTTGGTCGCGCTCTACAACCTTCCTTGTATTTTTTGCTGGATTGCTTGTCTTTTTGGATATTCCTGCTTCTGCTGGCTCCTTGGGATTTTTTCATTTATTTTGTGTTGCTGGAACCTTTCACTACGCAGACCAATCTTTCACATTCTAGTCTACTTCTTCACGTGAGGTGCAATATCTCATTTCTGACCACTTCTTCTTTGGGTACCTTGTGGCATAGATCCATAAATGATGTCTTGAATCCTTGAAATTAGTAATCCATTCATTTCCTTGAGCCACTTCAATGGGGGTCCTCTAGACATCGACCATATTCTATTGCATATCCTCCAAAAACATGGAAAATATTGCATTGTTAGCTTACTGGTTCTTGGGGCCCTTTTCTTTCCACAAAGTTTCATAGCGCGCTGTATAAAATTTACCCTTCCTTTCTAGAAAAGATGAAAAATTGGGCTCCTGCCAGCCCACTAATTCTATCATTATTAGAAACGAGGAGTAATGAAATTATGTTCCATTATCCTGTGCATATCTACAATCTACCAAAAATTGATTCAACAAGTATGGTGCCCAACTGAATACTACGCTTTTTGTACACTGCGCGGATATTGCTATAATTCTTGCTGGGTCTTCTTCCTTTTTTCACTTTCTCAGCAGTTTGCAAGCCCTCATATTTGTTGAAAAATTGTTTGCATGGTTATTAATATCCTTGTTTATTAGTCCTCAGGTTCCCCTATTTTTCCTGAACTGTTCTTTTACTTCCTCTGCAATCTCTTTATCCCTGGATTTATTGTCCAAATATTCCTTTGGATTTAACCTGCTGGTAGGTAACCCTGTGATATTCGCTATTAGATCCACATATATGGGGACCAACCTGCCCATCCACATGACAACTCCATGTATCCTGGCCAATAGTTTTTTCACACAAAGGCCCACATTTTTACTGCGCCCAAAATGATGTATGTACAATAGATTCATCACGCCTGAATTATAGAGACCTGTAACCCATTGTGAGGGATCCAAAATAGGATTCCCCAGGGGTCCTACCTCCCCCTTGTTGTCCAAGTACTCTTCTTGCACAAGTTCAAGAAAATTCTCTATGTCAGTTACATCATTGTCTGCATAATTTAGCTTTGGAACCTGCCCTAACTTGTCTTCCATTGAAACTACAACATATAGAAGATGAGGTAAAGTAATTTCCACCACCCTTGGTGCTTTCCTCTTTTGAACCATGACTAAGTTTTCTTATGTGGCTTTGTCCTCAGTTTCTTCTTATTATTTTCCATCCATTTCCTGCTAGCCTTTGACTTCTTCTACAACTTGTTATTTCTATTTTTCCTTTTTGTAGGGTTTCCAGAACTAGGGTTCATGCTGACGTTAGGGCTTTATGTTCTTTGACCTGCTTGCACATGTTCCATGGTTGATAGTTATTCCTCTATCCTGCTGGGATCGATCAATTTTTTCTAAGATGTTGTGACATCATCCAACTCCACAAAATTATCTGGTTCTTCCATTCTTTCTTTCTTCCTCCCTAACTATTGGGTTACTCGTACAAATCGACTAGGAGCACCAACTTTTGGGGGTTCCATCTAAGTAATCTTGAACACAATCGAATGACTTCTCCTCTTGCTCAATCAACCTTTTCTCACACTCTCAAGTGCTTGGATTCTAAAAAACCGCTAAGTTTCTAACTTGCCTGTGCTTTTCCCTTTTATAAACCTGGTCATTAATGTTATGTCTTATTTTTCACTTTTTCCGCTTATTTGCACGGTGTCTAATTTTTCTGTGCGCAGTAATCCAAATTATGTCGCACCAGTTATTGTGCGTTGTCATTCTTGAATTATCAGTCTCTTTCTTATTCCTCCTAATTACTTTTTTTTTTTTTTTTATCTTCCTTTTTCTTCTTTTAGCTCCTACTATTTATAATATGTACAAGTCTACTTGTTGCGCTACAACTATTGAGAGTTAGTAGGTTGAGTCTCCATGTATAGTTTCAGTAGACTACCATTCACCATTCCTTGCACTTCCTTTCATGTTAAGTCTTGCAGTTGTAAATCCCCTCCAGCTATTATAGACTTTATATGATATGGCCCTAAGCAATGCATCCCGCGCTTCCCTGGGTGTTGTAAATAATTACTGTCATAAAGGAGAACCAAATATCCTTCCTTAAACTTCTTCTTCTTGATATGTCTGTCATGCCATGGTTTATCCTTTTCCTTTTGTACCTCTTGATGGAAACCTACCATGATTATGTCTTCTTCTAATTCCATCAGTTGAGCCAATATTTCCTACGCTCAACCATTTTCTGTCATGTCTATAATTGCTGCAATGCATGGACTTGCTATTAAATAATCTAAGGGAACTACTACCTCCTTTCGATACACCAATCTAAAGGGTGTTTTTCCTGTTAATTTCTTGCAGGTAGTTCTATAATCCCAAAGTACTATTGGTGCCTTCAAATCCCAATCATCTTTGTTTACATTACAAATATTTGTTAACGAATTCTCCAAAATCTTGTTGAAGGCTTCCATTGTTCCATTTGCTTGGGGGTGGTAAGGAGTACTCTTCTGGTGGTATATATTAAAATATTAAAGAATAGCTTCAATTGCACTATTGATGAAGTGAGTCCCCTGATCACTCATCAATATTCTTAGACATCCAAATCTTATTACGGCATTCTCAAATAAAAAGTGTGCTGCAATCCTTTTCTTTTGTTGTCTCTACCCATCTGGTTAAGTATTATGTTGTTGTAATAATGTATCTCGCTCCTGATATTCTTGCTGGTGGATTAATTGGACCTAAAAAATCTATTTCCCATTTATCGAACACTTGTAAAGTAACCTGTGGTCTCAATGGCATCTCATCCCTCCTAGATGGCTTCCCAACTCTTTGACAAACAACACACTTATGACAATATTATTTTGAATCCTTATGAACTATTAGCCACCATAATCCTGCGTGGAATACCTTCTTCATGGTAGATTTTCCTGCGTAGTGTAATCCTTCAATCCCTTCATGCGCTTCTGCCAAAATAATGGGTATTTCATGCTCCATCACACATATCCTCAAGATGCTATCTGCTCCAAGTTTGTATAAATGGCCAACAATCAACTGATAATCTACAACTTTGACCACCAAATTTTTCTTCTGTGCAGTAGTAAATTCTCTTGGTGCAAATCCTGTACTCAAAAACTCAATAATGTCAGCAAAATATTCATCTTTAATTTGTACTGAAAACAATTGTGCATCTGGAAAGTTGTCTTCCAAGTTACTGGGTTCTTCTCCATTTGTTATCCTAGACAAGTGATCTGGTATTGCATTCAATATTCCATGCTTCACCACAAATTCAAAGTCAAATTATTTAAATAATAGTAACCATCTTCATATCCTCCCCCCCAACACTGGCTTATTGACTAAGTATATTAGAGCCGAATGATTTGTAAACATCTTAAAGTGTTGTCCAAAAAAGTAATGTTTGTATTTATGCAAAGCATACACCACAACTAGAACTTCTCTTTCTGTAGTATTGTAGTTTTGCTATAAATCTGTCAAATTTATTCTTACAAATGAAATAGGGTGATCTATATCACCTTCTCCTAGTTGGGTTAATACTTCCCCTAATACAATTGCAGATGCATCTACATGCACATGAAATTCTTTAGCCCAATCTGGAAATACTAAAATCGGCACAGTAACTATCCTCTCCTTCAAAATATCCAGAATCTTCTAGCATTCCTCATTCCACTGGTACTTAGTATCCTTATTCATCAACTTCTCCATTGGCACAATGATATGTGCATATCCCCTTATGAATTTTCTGTAATACCCTATGTTGTGTTGGTTTTGTCACTTGGGTGAGCAAAACAACAACACTTGGATGTCTAGATGAGCCTGCGAGACAAGACAAAAATTTTGTGAGTGGGTTAGATAAGCCAAACAAATGTATAAACAAAGAAATAGACTAAAAAACTAAGAAATAAATGTTAGAAAGTACGAGAAACTTAGAACCATGAAAATAAAACAATGATCAACATAATTCTACCAATGGATCAATATATTAGTAGGCAAAACACCGTAGAGAAAGTTTAGGGACTTATGAGTCCCCTCTTCCTCCTTGGGAGGGCTCTTGAGTTCCCTAATTGAGATATATTCATACAATGGAAGAAATGGAAAATTGTGAAGAAAAAAAATGCCTATTGCCTCAAGGGATGAGTAGAATGGCCTATTGCAATGGTGCTTGAAGGCTTCCAAGAGAAAAGAGGATTCCCAAGGAAGAATTCTTGCAACATAACAATACTATGAAGATCTTGGTTTCTCAGCACAACCATGGCTCTTATTTATAGCATTCATACATGGAAAAATGTAATTGGTTCATAGTGTGAAAAAGGGGCCTTTTAGGGCACCCTTTAGCCCTTGACCACCCCCAAACTAGATGTTGCTCAGATATGAGTTTCAAATCGTGTTGGTGGTCGGTCCATAAGTGGTTGATGGGCCGACAAGATCCATAAATGCGTTGTTCATAGAAGTGCATGGATTTTATCATACACAGTCGCAAATTTTGTGCATTTTTCATGCTGAGGGCTGTGTTGGCCCATGCATACTGTGCACTGTGTGCGCGATTCCTTTGGTGAATATGCACATTTCAATTTTTGACCCATTTGTATAGTTTTTTTCCTTTTGAATAAATTTTGGTGTTGTAGATGGAATAATTGTTGCTGGCATTGATGTGTTTCTTTAACCATTTGCATGAAATGTTGCGGACTATTTTTCAGTGATAATAGATGCCCCCTGATGTGTGAGGTTAGGATCATATGTATAGTTGAAATACATGAATGTTTCTTTTGCTGAGAGTGTCATTGTAATGAAGAGTGAAGAGAGGAACTGGAAGAGTGATTTGCTGGAGGGAGAGGGAAAACTATGGGACCCAAACCTTTCGCTAGGGAGAAAAAGGAAAATATGTGTACAAACAAGGTGGGCATGCCCCATGCTCATGTCATGAAACCAAGATGTGAGACTTTAACTAAATATGTATGTTGATGTAGATAACTGCAGTGTCCTTGGGGGTGGTTGATAATGACAAATGACAGTTCTAAATGGTGAACAGACTCTGAAGTGAGGAAAGGACAATTGCAAGAATTTTTTATGACTAGTAGGCATTGATGGACTAACGAATTCAGAGGTATTCGGCTGGTATGAAACAAATGCAATAGTCACATAGTAAGACCCATTGTAACATGAGATTTTGCTGAATTCAAATGTTATGGGGGTCAACAATATTAGAGAACAATGATGATTCTCTCTGTGTCATCCGAGACTCCTCATTGTAATGGTAATGAGAGTCAAGATACTTCTGCCCTTATGGAAATTATGTTGATGTCGACAGAAAGGGAGACATGACTCCAAGAAGCAAAGGGATTGGGAAAATCCACTGAGATGATATTAGGTATTGACGGGTAACATGAACGAAGTCAAGATTTGAGGAGAAACAAGAATTCCCTTGGTTGGGGAATTTTTGAAGGATGATTGGAAGCAACCGTAAAACTAGATCTCATGTCAGGGTGATGAATAGATATGGGGTTAAACTATGCTAGAGGCTAACAAAGTGAAAAAACTCATAAATCATGGGTACATGGACTTGGGATAATCGGGGTTCATGAACGATGTCGAAATGAAAAAGAGTGGATGCCCCAACCAAGGGCGACATGGGTTTCTTTTCTAGGGAAAAGAAGGCCATCAAGGGTGACGATGGAAAAATCCTAAGTATATCCTGGAAACAAAGGATTTTTACAATTACTAAAGAAATAAAGAATAATTTTGGTTGAGTATACAGATACAAAAATAGGTTCCCTGGTGAATATGGCTTAGTATATTAGGGCGCAAGTTGGAGAAAGAAAACTAGTGGAGGGTGGGGGCCCCATGGGTGGGTTTTTGTATTAGGTAAATGGATGGAGGAAAATTTGCAGATGGGAAAACCGATGGTGGATGAGATGGAGGGATAATGATACTATGGAGGTGAAGTCAATAGAACCGAGATGATATGACCTAGGAGTCCATTGGGAAAGTTAGCAATATGATGAGAAGAAGTATGGGGTTCATTCTCGGAAGTGCATAAGACTATAGAGACTCCCATCCCTAGGGGGTGAAATCATCATGAGTGTCAAGTATCCAAGGGGAACTATGAATGGAACAACTCATGTGGCAGAGAGTGCTACCGGGTGACAGTACCCAAATGCATTAGAGGTAAAGGTACTGCAGAGCCAGATGTAAGGACCCTAAAGGTAAATTTCAAAGGGTATGACTGGGAGATGTAATTGATTTATAGAGGGAATAATTACATGCCAGTGTTGAACATATACCTGAAAGGGTTGTAAGATTGTAGAACAAGTACCTGCACACATGAAAACAAAATACCCGATCTGAACAATATCTGATGATAAAGAACATATAACAACTATTTGATAAAATTGAACATGATCTTGCGTACCTGAACATGTTGTGAGAAAAATGCCCCTCCGGGGCCAAGTGCAAATGATGACCCGGGGAATGTGAATGTGTAGATGGCGGAACCATGATCTTGTGGCTAGGAATGAATTGGAAAATTAAGGCTATGGGATCCTATAACAGAGTGTGGAAGTTGGGAAAAAGGGGCTATATATGGTTGGTGGGCCCACAATGCCACCTCATTTGTACCTGTCACTGTAGCTGAATTGATGAGATTTCTCTGAAGATATTTGGAGATTGTGGGAGCGTGAGGCTACCGATTTGGGAGTAGCGAGAGACAGGTTAGTGGTCCTATCCTCCTTCATATTTTGAAATTTTTAATTTGTAGGTAGTGACTATACAGAGGGCCGTACGGGGGATTTTTTGGGTAGGGGCCCACTATTGTAGGAAAATATCCCTGCGGACAGGTAGACCGCCTCTAAGAGCTTGACCTTAACTCTAGACATAAAAATGCTTAACGTGGATACTGATTTCCTTTCAAATCTATCTAAACTAATACATGAGAAGGAAGGATAAAATAAGTACCTTATTATCGACGTTTTTCCCTGCACGCTCTGAGTTGCACTCCGATCCTTTGCTCCTCGCTGAGTTCTGCAGACAAACAAGATACGACCACTTCCTACTCTATTGATATTATCTTGAAAACAGATCTATCAATTAATGATAAGTTGATGTAACATCAGACACAAACTAGAAAGAAACAGGCCAAGCGTGTCATATTAATGAGAATAACGACAACAGTACTTACAATCGTAGATGCGAATGCGACAACTTCGTCACAAACTAGAAAGAAACAGGCCACGTAATACACGAGAATAACTAATAAATAAAGATTCTCGCTAATCGTGATGCTAATGCCATTAACTTCGCTAAGTCCCCTTCGTCTAACCCTTGCTCAAAAGATCCATAACTCCGGTCATTAATTACCACCGACATTTCTCTTCTACGATAGGTTTCCTATGAGATCATAGGTTTCATGCTAGCAATCTTCCCCCAATAAGCTCGTTTCCTGTTCTAGCACCACTTATGAGATCATAAGTTTGGTGTCATTCTCCTTTTCCAGTCCCCTTTCACCATTAGAAAGCTTTCTTATATAGCCTTGGAGAGGCTTTAACCACTTGAGATATCCTTGGGGAAGTTGAGGATTTGCCTCCTTCAGTTGAGGATCTACCCTAGGATCATGGCTGGACTAGGGATTCGAATCCAACTGCCTTCCAAGAATGAAAAGATGCTTCCCCCATTCATCTCAACAGCTTAACAACCGCCCAGAATAGGTAGCGCTCCCTCAAAAGGGCCATCAGAGTGTTGTAGCGCTCACTAGTATGATTTAGGGGGCGCCAGCGCTCTCAAAATCTATAGCTCTCCCTCAAAATGGCGAGGGGAGCGTTATAATGCTCCCTGACATTGTAAGGGGGAGCACCGACGCTCCAATATAGTGTAAGGGGGAACGCTCCTCTCCAAAAACTCATTTTTTGAGGTGCTTTCAGATGGCAAAAGGTTTGCAAGCCTGCTGACTCATTTCTCCTCTTCCAAATAAAATGTTTGAGGTGTTTCAAGTGTATTTCTCATGTCGTTATAGGCACGACATAGGCATCCTGGCAGTATGCTTTGCTTGACACTTGCGACACTTGTGAGCAACATGCGACACTTGTGACCTTATTGAGAAAAATGCGACACTTGTGAACTTTGTAATGAAGACACTTGCGACACTATCAAAGTGAGTAATTTTGACGTGTAACACCCACTAGTGCGCAGGAAAAGGAGGAATACATGCGCATATGTTCATGGGTATAATCCCTTTTCCAGCTCATAATGTGCGGCTGTGCTTGACACAATCGCACATGTGGGCATGAGGGATGGGCAGATAGGCACGCATGAGATGCATGCTTGTCTGAATGACAACTGCACAATCATGCACAAATGTTGCTCATACAACTACACATTAGTGCACAACTATGCAAAGAACAGGCGCGCACATGTGCACGCCTGTGTGGATGAAAGCCATGCACTGGAGGCAAGGCTAAGAGGTTGAAATTTTTGAATTTTTGATGATTTTTTTTATGGATGATGAGGTTGATCAAGTGTTTTTGTGTGGATGTAGGTGATTAACATATTTTGAGAGAACTATGCCAATGCACTGGAAAGAGCATGACTATGACCGTCTACGAGAGGCGTTGAGAGCGTAACTGGGTGTTCATAGATACTTGGCAGCCTGCAGTTTGCGCAAGTTCTTTGACTGCCCTCTGATACTATAGTAGGAGTTCTCGTTTCAGTATTTGATTGGGATGTGGAGCACTGATTTGCAATGTTTAATAGTTAGAGGGAAACAACTGACATTCTCGCCCACCAAGGATGTGTATTTACTGAAGGGGATCCCATTCTGTTAGATGGTCCTTCCTATCGATCCCCAACTGCCAGGGGATGATCGAGTGGGTGACTTGGCGGCTCATCACTACACGGGGCCGAACCCAATGTTGGGTTCAGTCATCCATATTGAGGCGATACATGATATTTTTAAAGAGTGCATCAATGCTATGGTGGTGAGGATATATGGATCCTTGGGGACTCAGTGAATCACTGGTGGGAAGATGAGAGTAGTGGAGTGGGTATTGGATGGGGACCTATTTGCATGGGGTGTGCTTCTGCACACCAAGATGATGAGACAGGTGAACTGGTGTCAGAGATCCAACTTCGGTGAGTTCTCTTTCGGGTCCATTATGGTGGCCTAGTTTCTTGAGAGGGTGACTCTGTTGTGCCCGAGGATTCTTCTCGAGCCCACAAGGAAATGAGAGTCGCGACTGATGCGGTGGGCCCATGTGTTGGCTCAACATGGAGGTGGAGAGGGTGGAAACTATTTTATGACAACGGTGGCATAGGTGTGGTGACAGATGCCATAGATGATACTGAGATATCCATACGTAGGTATGGAATACTGTCATGATTCAGACATGATGATGCCTCCTGGGGAGGACTAGTATCAACAAGGTATGTTGTTGTATTATGTTTCTATGTTTTGTTATTTCGATAGATAACATTGATGATATATGTATATATGGATGTTGACACTATTGCTGGTGTTGTTTTGTAGATGTGGGACCCTGAGGATGAGAGGCAGAGGTGGTCGGGGATCCAGATCGTCGGGGACCAGTACGACAGGCGCCTGCAGAGATGAGGGTGGGACAGAGGTGGAGATAAGATGAATCTAGTGCTGGACCAACGCATGAGCCACAAGAAGAGGCCATAGTGATGTTGGAGTACCTACACCAATGCTTTGAGAGGGTTTTACAGGGCGTACCTAAGTGCATGTGGTCCCATATCCAAGACGAGGAGGTCCTGCAGCAGTGCATGGGCATACCGAGAGACTGGAGGACCCTGATACGTCGAGCAGAAGTAGCAGGGCAAGTGATGACTGGTTGGCTGCCTCTTGGACTTGGAGGGCCCCCAACTTGTGGGGTGCCTCTAGTTGACAAAGGACCTAGGGGGAGAGCTTTAGGGGCACCGTAAGTGTCATTTTTGTATGTACGGTCTTGGGATCCCATTTTTGTATAGGGTAGTTGATACCCATTTTTGTACTTATAGGGGTGGGGGGATTCATTGGACTATGAGCGATTGTAGATGTATTTTTATGTAAACACTTATGACACTTGATTATATATATATATATATATATATATATATATATATGGATATATTTTTTGATCATTCATGTCTCCATGTGTTATGTTTTTTATGTATGATGTATTTTCTATGTGTTGTGACAAATGATGATGCTTATGTATAAGATGATGTTTAATGTGATAAATGAAAATATAATACTAGGTTAGCCATGTTATATTCTACTTGATTAATTTGTCTTGGAATATATGTAAATGTGATTGAATCAAAGTTGCAAGATAAGAGTCTAACTTGTAGGTATTTGTGAAAGAGGAACGAAATGTGAACATGATATACATTGTTGAGTTGCACGACGACAAGTTGGGAATCTAATAGAATGCTAAGGTGAAAAATGTGGTGGTGATTGACCTCGATGAGGAGACCAATGAACATGTTCATCTTGGTTGTTGGTGGCTGAGCCCAAACATATGCCACTAGAGTGGAGCAGGACATGTGAGGGAGTATAGAGGGCCCAAGCGGACAAAGCGAGATTCTGGGTCCAACGGCTCACATCGTCAGTGTAATTGATGTGGTAGGATGATGGATGATGCATCTGCCAATTAAAAATATGATAGATCAACCATGAGGAGTGGTGGCAGAAAAGAAGACTAAAAACTCTACAAATGTGTACAAAGAAAAGCCTCAGGTAGGATGGCTATGCTTAGGCGTAAAACTTCTTTAAGTACAACCTGTTGACAAGTTCTTTGAGAGGATATCCTCCTGGAGAGGCCAAGATGTAGGTGCCTTTAGTGAGGCAGTGCTGGACGATGTAGGGTCCATGCCATAATGACTCAAATTTCCCATGACCGAGGGTATCATGGGCGATATCGTAGGCTAACACGATATACCCTTCGTTAAATAAGAAAAGGTTGACATGGCGGTCGAAGGTGGATTTGCACTGTTTTTTAGATGCCTCATTATTTTTTGATGAAGATCGACAATATTCATCAAGCAAATCTAATTTCAGTAGGCACTGCTCCACTGGAGCAGTGTCAGGTAATAGCTCAATGGCAGTGTGTAACGTGGGGATTTCACACTCGATAGGGACTTGTAGGGATGATTTTAGGGGATAATATTCGCTCATGGGATAATTTTCCATGGTTTTTCCTAAAAGAAGATTCGCTATTCTAAAAATGATTCACCCAAATACTATAGGATAAAATTATTTTTCTTTAAAAATTTCCAAAAAATTATACAAATTATATAAAATCCTTTTAAATTTGAATATTTTTACAAAAATATCGCTAAACATTTTATAGTTGGCATATGAAGGATTAGTAAGATTCGTCAAGGTTTCTACATTTTCAAATAAATTCCCATCCTTAAAATCATCCTTGAGGGTGGATTTGATCCCATGGACGAGGTGGAATGGTGTAAAAACGGTGGCAATTTTGACTGCTATGCGATAAACCCATAAAGAGGAAAACAAAATATGATGCCATCTGGTATTATGTTTGTTGATGGTACATTGTAGGATGGTTTTGAGGACTTTGTTGACATCCTCGACCTATCCATTGGACTGAGGGTAGTATGGGGAGGAAAACTCATGGGAGAAGCCTAAACTTGAGGAGATTTCCGCAAATATCTTGTTCTCAAATTGTTTACCATGACCAGACACTAGCTATAGTGGGACTTAGAACTAGGTAATGGCGTGGTTGAAGAAAACACGTGTTGCTTTGTCAGTGGTTTTATTAAATTTGGGCATGGATTCGACCCATTTCGTAAAGGAATATACTACTATGAAAATGTACTTGTGTCCATTACTGGATGGAGGATGGAAACTCATGAAGTCTATGTCCCATTTACAGAAGGGGCCGACTGTGATGACTAGATGTAGAAGAGCTAGTGGCACTCACGCTTTGTTTGCATAAAGCTGGAATTTATTGCATCTCTTGACAATGTGGATGAAGTCATGAAACAACATGGGCCAAAATTTCCCTTCTCGAATGATTTTTTGGGCGGTGGAAATACCTGAAAGGTGACCACCGCAAGTTCCACTCTGTAAATCGTTCAAGACTCTGTCATCTTCGTTGATGGTAAGACATCGACAGAGGATGGTTTCAAGGGGCCTGATGGAGAATGTGTCGATGATCATCTCCAAAGAGATCAGACCCAAAATTCTTTGTATGAAGGTAGACGAGAAGGTTGTCATACTAGGGGTCATCGGAGGCAATGAAGAAGAGGTGACCGTCAGGGAAATCTGTATTGATGGGGGAATCTTTAGCTTCCGTGGGAAAATCCATAATGAGTTCGGTGAGGGTGAGATGTTTCTTGTTTTCGGGAGTTGAGAAATCTATATCATATTCTTGGAGGATGACTATCCATTGGGTAAATTTTCCATTAATTTACTGTTGACTAAGAAAATACTGCATGGGGTTGGAATCTGTGATGACCTTGGTATTTCGAAGCAGGATGTAATGTCACAGTTTTTGGACTATGAGGACAATTGCTAATGCGGATTTCTCATCATGATTATACTTCAAGGGTGACCTTGAGAGTTTTTTACTAATGTAGTAAATGACATGTTCACACCCTTCATCCCCTAATTAGATGAGGAATCCTGCTACTGAGACATATGAGGATGACAAGTAGAGGATGTAATCGCGATCATAGTCTGGGGAATAATCAAACGGGCATTGTATAAGGCGGATTTTAAATAATCAATTTTTTTTTGAGCATGTTCATCCCATGAAAATGGGATATCATGTTGCAGTAAGTGGAGAAAACCATGCGAGTGAGTGGTGTAATCTGGGATGAAGCGATGTAAAAAGTTGGCTTTGCCTTATAGGCTTCACTGTTGCCGTAAATTCCTAGGTGGTGGAATTTCTGTGATATCTTGGACCTTGAGGGGGTCTATCATGATGCCATGTTGAGAGACAATGAACCCAAGGAGGCATCCGACAGTGACGCAAAAAACACACTTGAGAGGGTTCAAGCAGATATTGTATTGGCGACATCGTTGGAAAATGATGTGTAAGTCGTCTAAATGCTGAGTTCACTTTTTGTATTGAGTAGTAAGGTCATCCAAATAATCAAGGATGATGCAAGAAATATAATGAATGACGTAGGTCATGGCCCTTTGGAACATAACACCTGCATTCTTGAGTCGAAAAGGCATGATGTTATAAGAAAAGGTACCCCAAGGGGTAGTGAAAGAGGTTTTATACTGATATGCTAGATGAATTTGGATTTGATTGTAGTTGGAGAACCAATACATAAAGGACACTGCCTCATGGCTGACACATTCATCGATGATTTGGTCGATGAACGGGGTTGGAAATTTGTCTCTGGGACAAGCGTGGTTGAGATTGTGAAATTATGTGCAGACACAAATAATTCCTTGTTTCTTGTTAATGGGGACAGGGTTGGAGACCAATGAAGTGTACGCAATGGGGTAAATGAACCCAACAACGCGTAACTTGTCAATATTGGCTTTAATAGCTGCAACTTTGGATGGGTGAAGGGGGCATTGCTTTTGACTAACTGGGGCGACATATGGCCAAGTGTCGATTTGATGTTCGAATATAGACAGATCGAGGAAAGACATCTCCATATATGACCAAGTAAAAATATCATGGTATTATTGAAAGAAAAATTTGTAAGCAGCGAGTTCTTCAAGGGAGCATGTGGCGCCAATGGTGATTTCTTCTACGATTCCCTGTTTAATGGAAATGTCAATTTTGATGGTGGGGGAGATTTTCTCCATGTTTCCTTCTTCAAAAGTATCTGGGGTAGGGATGGGGTTGTTGAACCAATCTATATGCCCTGAAGGAATAAAATCCTTGTTTTCGATTGCACACATGGAGGCTTGGACAGGAGCATGAAATGACTCGTGTGAAAGGAAAAGTGCTTGATGATGGAGTGCATTCCATGGACAATCGGGGGTAGTGATTTCCTCGAGGATATCTTCATCGCAATGGAAAATGAGAGAATATAGGGGATCCTGTGATGTGATAGGGGGAATGGTCAATGAGTAAGCATTATGGTCCTCAAGAGGTGAGGATAGGATATCATGTACAGGGTGCGAGGGAATGTTGGACATAAAGTATATGTACCGATATTGTGGAGGGTACCTCGTTCACTCAGGGACTGACAATGAAATATATCGAATATTAGTAATGTGAGACATAGTAGGGAGTGGTTGAGAGGGTTGTGTCCGAGATATTTTGCGTGCTGTGACTAATGTCTGGTGAAACTGAGGTAGAGATGGGAAATGATGAGTGTATTGGCCATATTCGGATGGAATAAGAAAATTTGGTTTGCAGCCCTTTATTCCTGGCAGTGGAGGACTCCGTAGTAGTAGATGATGTACTTTGTAGAGTGGCGAGAAATGTGGTTTCTCTAGGGAGCTGGATCAAATTGCGTAACTCGGGAAGAGTAGGAGATCTATTAGTGGGGTGTCCTTCTCTTTCGCATAGTGTGCAAGGAGGCTGAACTCGGGGAGGAAGTGGAGCTGTGGGATCTTTCTTCTTTCGTCTACCCCCAATAGTGGTAGTGGTGCCAACAATTACGGGTGAGGGTGGTGTGGAAGGAGCCTATACTTGGATCTTCATCGGTATTCCCTCTGTCCGAGGAGGGAGAAATGGTTCAGGATCCATTGTGGGTGGATGAATATAGCATATAGGGATGGCAAGCACCATGTTAGGAAGGGTGAGAGTAGCAGCTACCTGGAATGTTTGGACTCCATGTGGGGGGTAGAAAAAGGGAATTTGGGTAATGGTTTGGGGGACTGTCTCCCAAACCGGGATTTTCCTGTGGAGGGGGGAAAAATATGGGATAAGTGGTGCAGTGGGGTTCTCAGGGGATTCCTAAGGTAATATTTCTCTAACTCGTGGAACTTCGATTTGTGGAGGAGCCTTGATGAGAGGATTATTTTCTATGTTATCTGTTCCATTAGAAGATACTACACACGCTTGTGTTGAAGGGTGTAGGAGAGGTGGTGCTCCATGATATGTCCCCAACAAGGATGGGTCTTTGAAAATTCTGTGACCCATGTCGATAACCGAAAAAGCATCTGAGCTAGTGCGGACAAGAGGAAGAATGTTATCAATGTTGGAAGAATGGTTAGGATCGTAATGTGTAAGTTGGTCGATGGTGACGATATTCTTGTTGTGGGGGAACATCATCATTTGGAACACAGAAGAGGCTACCACTTTCATACCATACATGTAGCTACGTCTGAAAAATGTATTGTAATCAAGTGGGGCATTGATCACTTCAATGTCGATTAAATTGGTTTTTCCCCCAAGTTCTACGGGGACATTTTGGAAGAGCCCTTCATGGGATTATGGTCGACCATCATAATCTCTAACAGTGATGGTGGATGGTACTAGCTTAGGTCAGTTGAGTTTCTACCATACTAATTTGGACATGATGCATGTGGATGCACCTTCATCGATGATGCATTGATGGAATCTGATATTCTGAATCTTAACTGGTATCTTAAAATCTACCAGGGAAGGGAGGCGTGGTTCTCCGCTATCTAGTTCAAAGGTTATGAGTCTAGTATTAGCTGGGTCGACTTCCCCCAAGGTAGAAAGCAAGGATTTCCACTTAGTTGGACAGGTTTGGAGGACCTCCAATACAGACATGGCTGTAGAAGATCATGCTAAGTTGTCGACCAAACTGTAGTTATGGGATGCCCTAGCATGAGGGTTATTGACGTTCCGTCATAATGGCATATAGCCTGGTATATGAGGGTTTGGTTCAATGTTAGGGCGTGTAATCATAAATGGTTTTCCAACTGTAGCTGGAGCTACTTCTAAGGTGGTTGGGGTAGATTCAGGGGGAACACCATACTGGCGACCGCGTGTTTGAAAAATAATCTATTTTTCGATGGTAAGGAGGATGTTGCGATCGACAAGATTTCTAGGTTGATTGGGACCTGGGTTTTGATACTTCCCTAATTGGGTTGGAGCAGTGTGTACCTCCTCTTGGGTATTCATCACACCTTGGTATGGAATGGGGTTTTTCAAAATGGATGGAGGTGGTTATTGAAAATATTGTTGTGGGGCCTGTTGAGGGGCAGGCGACGCTGGAGGATGTTGTGAATTCATGGACTCTTTCATCCATTTAAAATCAGAAATTTTGGGGTAATGGTGTGTATAATGTCCATACTCACCACAAAGAGTGCAAGGGAAGTTAGTCCAGCGGTTATTGTTCCTCCCTTGTCGTGGTTGATTGTTATTGTTTCTCCTTTGGTGGTTTTGGTTGCCCCCAGCAGGAGGGTTTTGTTGGGGGTTATTTCCTCCTGGTCCCGAGTTATTGTTGTTTCAATTTTTCCCTTTCTTCTTGGAATTATTCGGCAGCTGGGACGGATTTTTCATATTCAATTATTTAAAATTTTGAAGTTGATGAATGGGAGAGGGTTGAATAAAGTTAACACCGGCATGTGGTTGTCCTGGTGGAGGAGAAACTGGTTGTGGAGGACCAGGAAATGGAAAATATGGATTGTTTTATGGAGATGATCCATATGGAATGTAGGAATTTGAGGTATAAGGTGGTATGAAGAGGTATAAGGTGAACCCTTACTTGGTTGAGAGGTCAGACACATCATGGGTACCGGTGAGGGTCCACCCATTGGTGGAGGGGGAGCAACAAGATATGACTGGTGGTGAGCAGGGGGAGGGTAATAAGACATCCCTTCATATGGTTGTGGATATGGATGTGCACCATAAGTAGGTGATGGGTGGTTGTAAGGGTTGAGGTGATTCATAGAACCAATCAACCCATTCACAACGTGGGACATCCTAGGTTTTTCCTGTCCAAATGGTATGGGTCTAGGTGCATCAGGAAATATTGTTTATAAGTAACCTGATTGAGCATAGATGAGGTCAAAATTTTGGGCCTTGATGATGGATTCCTCTTCCGACTGAGTAAAAGTGGATTCTATATCCTTGGAAATAACAGAGACAAGTGATTTGAGAAACCAATCAAGACATTGTTCTTTGGTGGTTTCTGCTTTACACAAACTACGTTGCCGACGCCATTCATGGATGTGGTCAGTGATATGGATAGTGATGGTTTGTTTGAATTCTGAGAGAAGTTCTAAGACAATATCATGATGCATTGGTAGTTGGAAAAGGACAAAAAGGCCTTGGCCAATGATTCAAAGGTCACATGGGACCTTGATTTTTCATCCACATACCATTTGGCTGATGGGCCTGTAAGGGATATTTGGAATAACCTCAAGAAGATGGAATCATCAATGATGTTGTTTGAAGAGCACCATAAGTGGAATGTCATAACATGGTTGGCGGGATCTTCCCCTAATTTTCCTGCAAAATTCGGAATATTTGAAGGTAGTTTGGTAGGCATATTGGGCCATGTAAAATGGGATCATTTGTGAGTTTGGTCAAATCAAGAATGTTGAGGGAGGCCAAGTATGGCGTAGGGATATTTGGTGGATGATTAGTTCCAACCATTGTGTGAGCAGGTAGTGTACCTATCCCTTGAGAGATAGTTGGTGGGGTTGTACTTCTTCCTTGAGAAGAAGTTTCCCCCCTGCTTCCTTGTGAAGGAGAACTAGTGGATGGATTTCCTTGGGAATTGGACCCAGGAAAAGTGGAACCAAGTAAAGATGATACAAAAATAATTTCACTCATGGGGGTGTGAGATGGTTGAGTCGATGACTTGGAAAGACTAGGGACTCCTCCTAGAATAAGAGGGATATTTTGCAAATGTCTGGAATGATGAGGATTCTGTGGGTCCCCTATGGTTTTCGATTAGCAAAGTGAATGTGTGCAAATGGTGACAAGAGAGAAATAAATGAACAAGAGATTTTGTATAATTTTGGACCTTCACAAGATAGTGTAACTCACAATTGCATGTAATCAAATGAGCATCATACATAAATCAACTGTAAAATAAACAAGCATGTGGGTAGATGGATTTTTTCCATGTGGGGGAACAATAAGAACAAATGTATCGTGTCCTAAAATATGTATCGTAATTTCTCTCAAATAGCACTTGGCCTTCCAATAGCACTCAAAAATGGGGTCTCAAGCCACCGAAAGAGGAACTAGTGAAGGTTGAAATAATCAGTTATAATGAGGGGTAGAGGGTGCATATCCTGAAAGAACTGGTGATATTTCCCAATAGCCACACAAAACCTGATCAAGGTTCAAATGCAACCGACAATCTCCACCTTGGTAGATTTCCTAAGTTTTGGCCACTAGGTACCTCGGTCAAAGTGCGACATTTAGATTTACGGCCTCAGAAATGGATCACAAGCTGGATGCCCTTCCAAGAGTTGGGTGACTCAAGGAGGGATGCACAGAACAACCATACCTTAGCCTTCGACCCTTCACGAGTATCTCCTTGCCTTATAATGTAGTAACAGTTGTCTTGGAGCATTTGAAAGTTCCATATTTATCGACTTCTATTGTTTGAAAATGCGAGAACGTGATAACGAGGGGCTATTTGGATTCCTACCCCCGAAATCCTACCTAGACTAAAAAAATTCTTTTGGCACCTCCTGTCGAGGAAAACTTAATGTGTTTTTAGAATTTTTTTATACGTGGTGGGATGAGAGATTGGGGGTGTGGACCAATCTCGTTCGAATTAGATGGGTGTGGATCATTTCCAAATAAGTAGTTCGATCTTTCAGAATTCCTTTGGAGAAAACCTACTTCAACCTCCACTATTTCAAAATAGAAATTACGTGTGTGTGGAGTGGCTTTGTGTGCAAGAAAGTGAAAGAGTGTTCCAATATTTTAATAAGTTAAGTGTGAGATTTCAACATGGGGAATTCCTATGGTCCTTACAAATATTCTTTACCTACCTTACTATGTGTCTTTGGTATAACCTTGCAGAATATTTAAAGCCCTAAAGAACTAGAAATGTGGACATATGGGTGCTTACAAATCCTTTAAACTCTCTAAATGTTGTCTACACTAAGAAATTTTTGAAACTATCCTATATTGAAAGCATGTGGGCATGTATGGGCCCATTACTTTGATCTTTAAACTTCCCTAGACTGTGATGTAAATTAAGAAATCTATTTTAAGAAAATATCCTAAGTTTGCAACATGTGGGCATGTATGGGCCCTTACAAAACTTTAAGATGATTTCAAAAAACTAAGAGGAACCCTAGGGGGGATTTGTCCTCTCCTAAATATTTTTGTTAATGGAGATGAAACTTCATCTTTTCTTATTCCCATGATCACACTAGGGTGCGAGGGAAGAGAATACTTGAGGGTCAAAATTGGTTTCTAGTCCCACTTTAAGTGATTTATGTATAAAAGCAATAACCTCAACTTAAAATTTTACGAGCAAAATAAGTCATCTGTGTGGAAACAAAACAAAGGAGGAGAATATCGGTTCTTTTTAACCCCTAAGTGCCTATGTTAGCTAACATTTCATATGGGAAAGGACTCTAAGTGGAGTGTAGTTTTCTTACAAAGTGCATAAAAATAAAAATATGAAGGCTAGGGGCCTTCAAACCATTAAAAAAAACCCTTACAATTTTAAAAACGAGAGTTATGAATGGGTTACAATTCTGACAGGAACACAAAGGGCACACAATCCATAGAGAAATGAGACATGTTTCACACATAGTGTGCAAAGTGCATGTCTGTGGGTAGTAAAATCTGCGTACTTCCTGTCACGCGACGGGGAATAAATTTCTAAGTGAAATACTTCTTCCACAACTCTGAATTTTGAATTTGGAGGCTTGGGCTAGGCTGTTTTTGGTACCTGTAAGAAAAAACAATCAAAATTAAGTTCTATGTAAGCTCAAATAGGGAGGAATTTGATATCGATCCCCAGTATGGTCTCCAATCTGCTGTGTTGGTTTTGTCACTTGGGTGAGTAAAACAACAACACTTGCATGTTTAGATGAGCCTGCTAGACAAGACAAAAGTTTTGTGAGTGGGTTAGATAATCCAAAAACATGTATAAACAAAGAAATAAACTAAAAAAACTAAGAAATAAATGTTAGAAAGCATGAGAAACTTAGAGCAATGAAAATTAAACAATGACCAACATAATGCTACCAATGGATCAATAGATTAGTAGGCAAAACACTGTAGAGAAAGTTTAGGGACTTATAAGTCCTCTCTTCCTCCTTGGGAGGGCTATTGAGTTCCCTAATTGAGATCTCTTCATTCAATGGAAGAAATTACAAATGGTGAAGAAGAACAATGCCTATTCCCTCAAGAGGTGAGTGGAATGTGTTAGAAAAACAGGACCGCGGAGCAATAAAATAAAAACAAATGTGGAAATAAAACACAGAAGATACACAATACAAGAGAGACACAGATTTACGTGGTTCACCCAGTGTGGGCTACATCCACCAGAGAAATTGCCAGGTCCTTCCTTTATTATTATCCAGCAAATGTGAGAAACTGCCGTCCTTCCTTTATTATTATCCAAAGAAATGAAGGGATAACCTACAACAAAACCTCTACTGTGACTTCCTCTTTTTTATCTCATAGTCTCCTCTCTCTCAATACAATATTCACCATCATCCATAGACACAATACATTTCCCCCATAAAGAGGTGTGGCTTCTAGGGAAAAAAAACCTCAACATAATCTCTACTATTAGATCTCATGAATTTATAATGAACGGTCCAGATTTACAATGAAATTACAATATACTTTAAGGCAATTTTTTCTTCTGGGGCTTCGCCTTCAAACCCTCACTGGGGGTCAGCTTTGCCTCAGACTCCCCATCCGATATCCCCCTGACTCAGAGGGTACTCTCTCCAGACTCTCAAGGTGGAAGAGTGTGTACATACTGTGTAAATACTTCATGGGGTATAAACACGGGTTGGAAAGTAAGAGACCCTAAATCATGAATATAATAAAGCTTCACAACCAACAATCTCCCACTTGAGATCACCGGGATCTCAAGAACTCCCCCGCCATCAGAGCATGTTGGACTCGAACCTTCTTGGACTGCAATTTCTATCTTCATTCCTATCTTGAGTTCAACCAAACTGAAAGTAAGAACCCCGCTTCTCCTCGTTACTCCCTTTGTTAACATGTCCGCAGGATTATGGCTAGTGTGTATCTTTTCCAAAGTTCAATTGTCCATCTTCCAAGAAAGATCATATAAAATGGTACCTAACATGTATATGCTTAGTATTCGAATGGAAGGCTGGTTCTTTGCAAGATGAATGGCACTTCAATTGGCTGAGTACAACCCGTTGTTCCCCGCTTTCCACTCTCCATAAACTTTTGTAAACTAAATCACTTTTAAGGCCCCAGTAGCAACAATAACATATTCTCTCATGTTGAAAGTGTAACAACCTTTTTGCGCCTTCCAAAATCCAACTTAATGTTGTTCTGCCTATAGTAAAAAAATACCTTGTGGTTCTCCTCCCGCCGCCTTTATCACCGCCATATATCTCAATCAACATATCCCTCGTAGAAAAGTGTCTAAACCTCCAAACACAATGCATGTGGCACCTCTCAAATACCCGAATCCACCTCTTTTACTTCACTCTAATGCCTGCCTGATTTGTCAGGCACCTACTCACACCAATCGTATATGTGCATATCCGGTTCTAGTAAACCATTGGGACAACAAGTTTTAACCGCGATGAAATAGTGGGACCCTGACATGTATTATATCTCCTCCCTGTCTTGGGGACACATCTTTAGTTAATTCTAGAAATGGCTGGCCAGTAGGTAAATTAACCGGGTTTTTCATTCTCAGATTCTAAACCTTCCAATTCCTCTGTACTCACCCGACAATGTCAGCTTGTAAATTTTCCTGCCTCTTTGTTATTCTCATAATTAAGTGATTTTCTTTGGTGTTAATCTAGCCTTCATCACAAAATGAATGGCTAATTTCTCTTCGAAAAGGTTTATATATCCCGATATTAGACCCTGCACAAGCATGCCATCTACATACAATAGTGCAAGATAATATAGCTTCCATTTTCTAGCCTTTTAAAATAAACACAAGTGATCGTAATGACATCTATTATAACCCCTGCTCGGCTATAAACCCGCCAAACTTTATACCATCAGCTTTGGAGCTTGCTTTAGGCCATATAATCTCTTTCTTCAACTGTATACCAAATTCTCCTCTTCCTTTGACTCTATACCTCACAGATAAATATCTTCCAAATCCCCATGGAGAAAATATGTTTTACATCTAACTGCTCAAGATGCAAATCTCTAATGCCACAAGACTTAAAATAGTCCCAATTGAATTCATATTAAAAACAAGAGAAAAATATTTCAAATAAAATCTATATTCTCTTTGTGCAAACCCCTACAAAAAGTCTAGCCTTTGTACCTCTTTTCTCCTCCATCTTCTTCCTTTCCAATCCCAGAAAACCCATTTATTCTCGCACGTTCTTTTTCCCGCGTAGTAAATCCACAAGTCCTAAGTCCTGGTTATTTTCATGAATCCATTTCTATGCCTTTGTTCCCACTTTTTGTGTCTACTCAGATTGGGCTCTTCATAATATCTCTAGTTCACCTAATGTTGAAATACAAATAATATAGTGAAGGAGAGTATCGCTCTCAGTGGGTATACTTAACCCTGTAGATCTTCTAACAAACTTGCAAGTGTTTGAGGTACCCGCGGTTGCTCAAGTTGTTGTACATTTTGATTTTCCTCGTTCCTTTGAATTTATTTTTCAAAGGATCCTATCAAGCACCGCAGGTATTATTGTTTTTCTCGCTCGCTTTCTTTCCCTCGTGAATCATTCTGTACATGACCTTTTCATTGGATACATGACATCTCTAATCCCAATGATTTTTTTATTTTCATAATCATATAAGAGATAACCAAAATCATTAACACTATATCCAGCCAAAGGTACACTTCTTGGATTTAATTCCTCAAGCTTTGTTCTATTTTCTTTATCAATATGGACAACGCTTCTCACAACCTAAAGTTTTCAAAAAGAATAGTTTAATTCTTTTTTCATGTCCATTCCTCTAGAATTCACCATCCAAAGAGCTTGAAGGTCCTTTGTTTATTAAGTAAACAAATATATATAAAACATTCCGCTTCAAAATCATATACAAAACCAACATGTAATCTCATTCTCCTTGCACGCTTCATGATTGCCTTGTTCATCCTTTTTGACACACCATTTTCTTGTGTGGTGTTCGTGGAACCTGGTTTCTCTTCACGGTCCCAAATGTAGGCCAGAATCATCAAACTCCTTGCTACAATATTATTCACTCCTCCATTATCCGATCTCAACAGACACTTCAAAATTTTCCTGCCTCATTCTCAACTAACGCTTCCATTTCTTAAAAGTATCAAAAAACACGATTTTGTCGTAATGCAATAAACCCAAGTTTTCTAGTTGCATCATCAATAAAAGTAACATAATAATGAGCCAACAAGAGATGATACATTCGAAATGGTCCCCATACATCTATATATGCAATGCTCTAACCTTTCATTCTCTTTTCTTTTCCAACTCGAGAAGCTTATAATTTGTTTCCATAAACACAATGTTCACAGAGTCCAAATCAATTTGTTTAAGATATAAAAGCAAATTTCTTTTTTGTGAAGTATCCAGATAATCTCTTCTCACTCGTGTGTCCAATTCTATGATGCCACAATGATGTATCCACTCAGAAGTTAAAGATATAGAAGAGTTAGTATACCAGCATAGTGTGATACAATGTACCTACCTTCTCTCCTTTCAAGCTATCACCAGTCGATCCCTTGATGACCTTCCACGCCTTATCTATATTTATAGATAAGATGTGGATATAAAACCTTCACTTGCCTACTGCCCTGTTGAAATCATATTCTTGCTTAAATCTGGAACATGTTTTAATTCTTTCAACAACCATTGGTTTCCATTTCGTTGTTTTTATTTTTACCTTTCCCATTCCAACAATTTGCATGGCTCTTATCATCAGCTCCAAATGAACCTCATTCAACTTGCACATAATCTAGAAAAATGTTTCCTATGGGGTGTGGTATGAAATGAAGCTCCGAATCTACTACCCAAGACTCGGGGATATTATCTACAGAAGTAATCAAAGCATCTTGTAACACATATCACCGCTACATTTACATTCCCATTTCTCTCCTGCCATCCATCTCTTGTTTCTTTGGAGCTCTGCGTAGCCTTTCTTCAGATGTCATTTCTTCCCACACCTCCAACACTCTATCTTTCCACCTCTGGATTTGGATCTACCCTTACCTAGAATTCTACCTGCCTCGAGTCTTTCCTCTATATCCTTTTGTCTTCCCATGCTCTCCATGTTCAACACATTACCCGATGTCTCACCCATGATTTTTCCACGATTTCACTAAGGATAACAACACCAACAACATCATCAAATTTTGTAGTATTTGAACCAGACAGAGTTACTTTTAGCAACCATGACCAAGCCATTCCAGTTTTTTTGGCAATGAGCACAAGATTAAGAGCCCTAACCTCATCATCAAAGTCCAATTTTACGTAATAGTTGATTAGTAACCATATTAAATTCATTTAAATGATATGCAATAGACCCAATTCCTTCCACATCTTCATATTAAATAAATTCCTCTTCATTAGAAATACCTTATTGGATGCCGGAAAGCTATGGCCAATTTGGCTAACGATCCATCAAACCCCTTCGTCTTTTCTTTCAAGATATTGAAAGCACCGACCGCCATGCTCTCACCAGATTGCCTTAGAGCTCACCGTATTCTTCTCATGGTCACTAATTCTTCGTTACTACTCCACTCAATGGTAGGAATAGATCCTTCATATAAATAGTCTTCCATCTTCATTCTATAAATTGGTAGTTTTGGCTGCTAAATTTCTCGACCCTAAACTTTCCATCTTCTCCACATTTTCCCACTGAACCAGAACCCCTTTCCTAGAAGTTACCTTTTTACACTCTCGATACCATTTGTTAGAAAAACAGACCAAGCAATAAAATAAAAACAAATGGCGGGAAATAAAACATGTAAGATACACAATACAAGAGAGACATTTACTGTGTATTCACCTAGTGTGGGCTACGCCCACCAGAAATTGCCAGGTCCTTCCTATATCGAGCAAATGAATGGATATAACCTACAACAAAACCACTGTGAACTTCCTCTCTTCTTTTCTCTCTCATACTCCTCTCTCTCGTATCACCACATTCACCATCATCCATAGCCGCAGTACATTTCCTCATAAAAGAGGGTTGCCTTCTGGGAAAAAACCCTAACATATTCACTGTTAGATCTCTGCGGACCTTATAATGAACGGTCCAGATTGGATACAAAATTACAGCCAGTCCTGGCAGACATGGGCTTCCTTGTTCCCCTAATCGGGGGTCTGGGGGCCCGCTTGCCCCCAAACCCCTTAGCTGGGGGGATAGTTGCCCCGGACCCCGCAGAGGGGGTACCCCCTCTACACTCCCCCACGTGGAAGAGTGTACATACTTCTGGGGTGTAAATAATTCATGGGGTATAAACACAGCTGAAAGTAAGAGACCTCTAAATCAGGAAGATAATCAGGCTCCACAACCAACAGAATGGCATATTGCAATAATGCTTGAAGGATTCCAAGAGAAAAGAGGATTCCCAAGGAAGAATTCTTGCAGCATAACAATACTATGAAGATCTTGGTTGCTTAGCACACCCATGGATCTTATTTATAACATTGATACATGGGAAAATGTAAATAGTTCATAGTGTGAACAAGGGGTCTTTTAGGGCACCCTCTAGCCCTTGGCTAGCCCCCAAGCTAGAGTTCGTCCAGATATGAGTGTGAAATCGTGTTGGGGGTCGGTCCATAAGTGGTTGAGGGGATGACAAGATCCATTAACACGTCGTTCATAGAAGAGAATGAATTTTCTCGTACACAGTCGCACATTTTGTGCATTGTGCACATTGAGGGCTTTGTTGGCTTGCACATACTACACACTTTGCACACACTTCCTTTGGTGAATCTACACATTTCAATTTTTGACCCAATTGTATAGTTTTTTCCCTTTTGAATGCATTTTGGTGATGTAGGTGGAATAATTGCTACTGGCATTGATGTGTTTCTTTAACCATTTGCGTGCAATGTTGCAGATGATTTTTCAGTGATAACACCTTGTATGACCCATTGTGCTCTTCAACTGACACACTAATTTTGATGGTGGTAAGTTAACTATGACAACAATTTTAGTAGAATAAACCAGTAGACCTTGTTTACATACCACATTTCCTAAAAAAATCCCAAAAGGTGCACTGAAAATACACTTCTTAATGTTTAATTTTATCTGACACTGTCTGCATCCATCTAACATCAACCTTAATAATTCAACGTGATCTTTTAACAAACTGATGTCTGTCCAATCATCCAAGTAAACCTCCAAACATTTATGAATAAAGTCTTTGAAAGTTGCTGCTACTACTCTTTATAAAATGACTGGTGCATTCTTCAATCCAAATGGCATAACTGTATACTGAAATGATCCCCGCTATGTAGAAAAATGTGTCTCGTGTCTATATTCTTGCACAATCCTTATCTGATGATAACCTGAAAATCCATCTGTAAAAGAATACACTTCTTGACCCCCTACATTCTCCAAAACTTCATCTCTAAATGGGGTAGGAAAAGGATCATGTAGGAAAGCATCATTCAATTTTCTCAAATCTACACAAATCCTGATCCCTCCTTGCTTCTTTTTTTGCACCACCATGGGACTGATCCATTTTGACTCTTCTACAAGTTCTATAACACCAACTTCTAGAATTTTGTCAATTTTTAGCTTTACCTTCTCTTTGTATATTGGATTCAATATGTACGGCCTTTGTTTGACAGGTATTTCTTATGGATTCAATGAGATCTTCATCTCTCCTGGCTCTCCTGCTAACCATTTCATATTTGAGAATGTTTCTAGGAATAAATCATTGTACTCACATAGTAATTCTGTGATCCTCTCTACTGTATGATGATCCCAATAATCTCCAATACTACCCATCTTTGGGTTTTCTGCAGTTCCAATGTTTAACTTCTTAATCTTTAATGGTATAGCATAATCTTCCGAACCCATCTTGGGGCCTTCTAATTCCCTTTCACCTTCCACTTATGGGATCTGGATATTGCATGAATTATCTTTTGTTGGTTCTTTTGCTTCTGCTACATGATAACAATGCATGAATTGTTTGATTGTCTGACTTGCTTGGCTTTGAGATGCTAGAATTAATTCAAATTCTAGTTCTTCAAATATCTCGTCTCTTACCACTTTCAGCGTTGTATCCATATTTGGACTTCTATGCTCAAAGGAAATTGTAACTACAAAGTTCTGTTGTACTTCTTACCAGTTCGAAGTTTCTCTGTGTTGTTCATGTTCTGTGTACCATTTCTTCGAAATGACTTCTAGTGTGAGAATAAAATCGTGTGGCCATTATTCTAGTGTTACTAATCTCCATTGAACCATGTACATATCTACATGTTCTCAGTGTTTTCCAAATCCTTCATATTTCTCCTCATATTTGTGTTCTTGCTCTGTGTCGAATCTAATGCACAATAACCTTTTTCACTGGAACCAATTGTTGATATTTTCCTTGTGTGTACCCCACCATCTAATAGGTGTAGCTTTTAAAGAAATATCTAATGCTGGTAATATCTGATTTTCCATGAATTATACCTCATATTTCATCAAAAAATATTCTAAATCATTTAATCCATAAAACGTAGGAGGTTCTCTTACCTCCGTACCAACCCATCTCAGTACGTGTGTTATTATGGAACATCTCTTGGTAGATAATTCATGTAATAGTTGTTTCTAGTTTTCCACCTGTGTCAGAGTCTGAAGAACAAGAATTAATACTTCTCCAACTGAGCATGCCATCTGCAGTTGGGTTGATATAATATTCTTCGTGCATTCTAGTCTTGTATAGTTGTTCACATGTTTCAGTTAGAATATTATCCGTCGCATGTTCCACTTACCTATCTCCTTGTTAGGTATCCAATGGCGCAATAACTATGTATTCTCCAAACTCAAATATCATTTTCCTTGTCTTCAAATTGATAATAGTGTGGTTATCAGAGGCCCAATCTAGGTCCAACTGTGTTGGATATGGTGAAGTATTTTCCACTATGTCAATGAATTCAAAGTTAGCCATGGTGCACACACCATCTATATCTACTGGAATTCCCTTCAACCTTCCAATTGGCACCACTATGTGCTAATTTTCCAACTTCAACTGAATAGGTGAATACCCTAATTGTGGTTCTCCTATAGCTTCCCAAGTTTTCTTTGGCATAACATTGACTTCAAATCTTAAGTCTAGTATAATATACCCCATATTGAAATCTCCTATGTTGACATTCAATCTGAATTCACTACTGGTTCTTCTCTTCTTTTGGACTTGATTTATCCTTTTTACCCCTTCTTCCCTAGGATTACACTTTTCTAATAAATTCTATAGTACTTGTAAGGAATTTTTATCACTCAACAATTTGACACAAGCCCCCCAAAAGTGTCTTAAGTTACTTACTTTCTCTGAATACTTTTATTGATTAGTTTGATCAAATAATGAAGGCATGTGATAGACTGGTATTTCATCTATTGGCTTTGTTCCTGAAGTGGATGTAATATTTTCCTTCAATATATCTTGTCTATCTTATTTGAATATTTCTTTCTCTTTGTGCACATCAAACTTCTTTTTAGGTACCATGTTCTTCCTAACCCACTAGTATTGGTCCCGATCCTTATTGGCTACATCTTCTCCTGTTTTGGCTCTGCCTCTAGTCACTATGTTAATATTATTACTGTCTTCTTATCTATTTTCAACCCTAATACATTGCATGTTATGATTAGTCTGGTTCCTCTTGTCCCGTATTTTTATCAATAGTGTTAGACAATCCTTTGTTTCATGGTCTGTTGCGCGATAATACATACATGTCGGAGGTGGATATGGGCAGTCTCTTGCATAGTGCTCTAGTTTCTGACAATTATGACACACTATTGGTCCTCTACCTCCTCCAAATCCTTTTCCTCCATTACCCCCTCTTTTGAATCCTCCTCTGTTTCCTTGATTATCTCTGCGTGATGTTTTATACTGGGGTCCTTGATTATACTACGACTACGGGTTATTGTATTGTCGTGGTGCTACACACTATTGTGCAAGATTATACTATTGTTTCCATTGAAATTTCTATGCATTATATTGTGGTTGTGCTGCAAATTATTGCACGATATTGTACTCTAGATGCTCTGCAATATTATAATACAGTTGCTATGCAGACTGTCCTGTTACATGTTTATCTTGCACCCTGTATGTATCTGCAATCCTTTCTTTCATCATCTACAAGGTTCTGCAATCCTTGTCTTCGTGTCTAACTGACTCACAAAAGTTACAATATGTACTTTTCAAAACTGTATGATATTTCTGCATTAGGGGGAAATGATAGGTATCTTCAATCCTTTCTTTCACCATCTCCCAGGTTCTACAGTCCTTGTCTTTGTGTGCAACTGACTTACAAAAGTTACAATATTTAATCTTCGAAACTGTCTGATATTTCTGCATTAGGGGAAATGATAGGGATCATTCCCATGTGTTTTTCAAATCTCACACCATGGTCCTCTTGGAGCCAAAGGGTTTTGCATACCCACTCCAATATATTTTGAAAATAATGGACACTCATTCTTGTGATGACCTTCTGTCCTACACATTGTACACCAAACATATTCTCTTTTCTCCTTTCCTTTGTTCTGGTTTAACTGTAATGTTAGGTTCTTTAGATATTGCTTAAGCTCTTCCACATCTAGATTTGTATGCTTGTATTGGTTTTTCTCTAGTTGTAAGGCTGCCTACAAGGCCTCACCGGAATTTATGTTGTCTTAAAGGATAATTCAAGTGTGGTAACAAAGAATTAACAAACAAATTCCTATGTTGTGTATCAGTAATAGTGTACTTTAACTTACATTTTAACCTCTTGAATATATGGTCCACTTCCCAGACTAATTCCTCTGGTCTCTGTTTTATATCTATCATTTCATTCATAAACTAGTCTTATGAACTTGGCTTATGAAATTCATTTATTAACTGCCTCTTCACATCTGCTACAGTTGTAGGTGTTCCCGTTGGAATATTTTTTGAGAGACCCATGTACCAATCTAATGCGTGGTCTCTAAAAGTTATTTCTAACTACACAACCTTTGTATCCTCATCTGTAATTTTCTTTTCTGCCCATATCTTCTCACAAATTAACATATGTTTTTCTGGGTCATCTGACCCATCCCCTCATAAATATGGTAACTTGATGGTTGGATCTTGTCTTTCCATTGTGAAAATTTCTGAACTACCACCTCCATTCGGTGTGGATACTTGACTACTAATTTTTGAACTTATACTTCTGCTATTGGACCCATGTCCTGAAAAAATTCTTCTACCACTAATCACTTGCAGTTTAACTACTTTTTCTTCTTCAGTTGTGTTAGTCGCAAATGAGGTTGTGGGTTCCACACTAATTCATATTTTGATTGGAGAGCCTTCTTCTGCACCAGACCCATGAACTTTGGTTTTCCTCTCATATGTGGCATGCAATATATCCTCAATCTGCCATGTGGCATGAAGATTCTCTACCTCTCACTTCGCTACAACCCTCTTCTTATTATTCATCCTATATTGGTAGGGTTGTCCGTTGCATGTCACACCTATATTCCTTATGATTTCCATGATCTGTTCATCATCCATCATGATGGGGTCGATTACCTCCTTCTTATGGCTACTCTCTAGAGCCTTCTCCATTTCAAAGATCTTCTTTGGTGCTCCCCCCAACTCACCCATGCGCGTAGGGTGATCTAGATGTCTGATTCGATGGTCATCAGTCCTTTATCATGTAATAAGATCTTGATCGACATGTAAAGAGACCTAATATACCTCCCTCTAGGTCCCCTCAAGAAATACTTATCTACAACAATGTATGACTTCACTGTATCAATTGTAAACTCAGTGATAAACCCTGTAGTAATGTTATCTAACCAAAAATCCACAGCACGCGTGAATTTATTATTAACTCTTTCCAACTGAGCGATATTTTCAGCAGTCCACACTACTGACCTAATCTGGTTAGTCAAATGGGTATCCTTCAACCTTAAAATCCACTCTTGTAATAATTGTGGAAAGAAACAAAAATATGCTTCATGTAGATCAATAAACACATACCTTTGTAGGTACTTGCACGGTGTATACCTAGAACCCTTATTGTCTTTATGCACCCACTCCAACTACTTTTTCTCTAACCATCCTTCAATATATTTCTTCGTAGGATTCCATGGCCTAAACATCCCTTTCTACCAGTACATATTCTTCACCAAACCCCTTCCTGGCTCTCCTTTTGAGTTCTATCCAATAATGAAACCATTTGTTGGACTTATAGGCTGACCTGGGTTCTAGCTTAGTTATCCAACAAAACCATTATCACCACAGGCCCTTCTGGTAAACCAGAAGGCTACACCATGCATAGAGTGCACATCACAGTCTCACCCTAGATGGTTTATGGGGGACTACAGGATGAAAATGTCTGCAGTCATGGAAGGTATTAGGGGATGTTCTTTCTTACTTCTTATTTCTACTTAACCATGCGTTCTATCGGGATATTCATTTTGATTAATAGAATTTGCACAAGATATGGTGCAACTTAATTTTGGTGAAACAAAGTTATGCAAGCTGACGAGGAGTTAGAAAATAGACTAAAGAAATAAAGATAAAGCATTTGGAAGGACAATGCAATATTAGTTTTTAGGAAAGAAGCTGCAACAAGATTAAGAAGAAGAGAGAAATCTCAGGTTCTCAATCAACAAACTAAAGATCAATTTATATATATGAGACTGATATGATTGTAAAAGGATATTGTTGTTAGGATATATGTGAGTAAGGTTGGGATGGGAGTGTTTTTGTTACTTAGGATGTTGTTACTAATGTTTTTATTGTTGGTGTCACTCGAGTCATTCTTATTATAATTCATGCTATGCTGAGTTTTGGAGATATGGACAAGAACCAGACTATCAATGTACCATATTTTTGTATCAGTCTATATGTAGAGGAGCAAGAGACTATAAACTTGTCTCATATTTGATGAGGAACATCTTATGATTACTTGTGTATGTGACTCAATATGTGAGAAGAACTCGATATGTTAATACAATTGGGGAATACTTCCTTGTATTATCTTTTATATCTGCTATGCTTAAATTGATTCATTATGAATGGTGACACAACCATGTTTTCTTTATTCTTAGTTAGGAAATGTTCATAACTTCTACATGTTTAATCTATCTTGCACAAGACTAATATGAATCTTGATAACTCATAGATCTATATATGTATTCTCCTTACCCTTCCCTCTTTTTCTCGTCTCGGTTGCGCTTCGGGTGAGACTTCTTCCCTCCTGGGAAGACGAGAATTCCAGTTCTCTAGACTACTTTGATACCTTTTGTTGGTAACTTGAGAAGAACCTTGGTCTAATCACTATTGTTCCAACAAAATGGTTCCATTTCTGGGACCTGTGTTTTAAAAAGGGAACCCATGAGGAGAATTCTTCCGTAGATCTATAGATTTGAGATTTGATAATGGTGGGAACAAAATTGTGACTACTTTATATGGAAGGAATGTTCAACAACACAGGTAGTCCAACAAAGGATGCGCAACTTTAGTAAGAACTCAGATAACCAGATAAAATATCAACACACCAATGTTTTCACGTGGTAAAACCCCTACAAAGAAACATCCACGGCCCCAACCAACGTGACCACTTGGAGCAGTTTATTAATGCAAAAGAAAAATATTACAGAGAGATTTTACACGAGAGTTTCTCACAATCGATCATTGACAAAGGAACCTCCATTATCTTTAAATAGAGATCATGGACCAATCGGGTGTTAATCCACGGATCAATGGTCGTTAAGATCAAGGAGAGTATGAACCGTCGGATCACTCTATGTCAGGAACATATCGTGACCATCGTATTTCCTAACTACAAATACATACTAGTGCATACTAAAGAAACACACTAAGAAACACACTTTTACCTAACGACACATTAGACCAAGTAAATCTTAACTAACTCCTAAGTGTCGATATATCCTAACACCCCCCCTTAAGAACAACTTGGGATAGGATTGAAGGATTTACAAT
>SNQJ01S0041273.1:35408-51540 GCA_010110895.2 Picea sitchensis | reverse complement strand
GCATGGGTTTCCTCGGGAAATATCTGTCTCTGTGTTTCTCATATATGTGAATGATGTTGAAAGTACCATTGTTTATTTCTCTACATTATTGTGATCATCATTTAGTGTCTCTACAAAGTGTTTAAAAGAACCAAAATTGTTTATGCACGGTAACAACTGATTCACCCCCCCTCTCAGTTGTAAAACAATAGCCTGTTGTTTCTTACAGGAAAAAGTGATAGGTTATGAATCAAGGCTGAAAACATAACCTGCAATAGACTTCTGACCATCAGGGTCGCCGACCCGATCTGAATCAGTGAAACCAACCAATAAAGGAGTCCCCCCTTAACTGTAATGTATCCTGAAATGAACTGTACCACGGACATAGTGAAGTATCCTTTTATCTGATTTCCAATGGATTTCATGGGGTGTTTGCATATACTAGGAAACAAGACCAACAACAAAGGAAAGATCAGGATGGGTATGAGTCAAGTATAAGAGGCTACCAACTAACTGACGGTACAGGGTGGCATCAATTTCAGGAGAAGTACAAGTGGAAATAAGCTTGACTCCAGAATGGAAGGGAGAAGGGGTTGGTTTACAATCGTCCATGTGAAAGTGACGAATAAGGTCATAAGCATACTTAGACTAGGAAAGAAAAATTCCTTCATTGGTTNTCCTAAGTCTGTCATTTCAAATTTCTTCTTAAGGCTAGTTTTCACATGGTTAAATTTTTTTGAGTCACTACCAGTAAGGATAAGGTCATCAACATAAAGGACAAGGATTATGAGATGGATTCCTACTTTCTTGGTATAGACATTAGGATCAAAATGACATCTAGAGAATCTGGTGTCAATAAGAAAGCTGTCCATTTTGGCATACCAAGCTTGGGGATATTTCTTAAGACCATAAAGAGATTTCTTAAGGCGACAAACAAGGATAGAGTCATTCTAGACATAGACAAAAGGTTGTTCCATGTATATTTATTCTTACAAATCTCCATGCAAGAAGGCATATTTAACATCCATTTGATGGACCTACCATTTATGTGAGGCAACAAGGGAAAGAACAAGGCAGATGGAATTCATTTTGGCTATAGGGGAAAATGTTTCATTATAGTCAATTCCTTCAACTTGGAAAAATCCTTTGGCAACTAACCGAGCCTTATGTCTTTCAACACTTCCATCTGATGCATACTTAGTTCTGTAGACCCATTTACATCTAGTAAGTTTTCTTCCTTTTGGAAGAGGTACAAGATCCCAAGTATCATTTTCCATTAAAGAATGATACTATTAATTCATTTATGTATCCCAGCCTAGACGACCTGAATCTTCTGCAAATGTCTCTAGATCATGAGTCTCTGAAACTTAAGCCAAAAGAGAAGAGGCTCGCTGGAACTGTGAAAATGTTCGACGCTGATATGAAGGATCATTGAAAAGACCACCAATTGCTTCTCGTGTTGAATGAACCCATCTAGTAAGCAATGGAACTGGTGTTGGTTCAGGTTCAAAGGACTCATCAGGAGGAAGGTGAGCAAGCGGAGGTGGATTTTCATCCTCACTGTCATCATCTGAAGAAGAAGCCAGAATGGAAACAAAAGAAGGCACAAACTCTGAAGATGGATCGCAGGCCAAAGAAGGCACAAACGCTAAAGATGGATCGCAGGCCGAAGAAGTCACAATCACCAAATTAGGCTCGCAGGCCAAGAGATTTTTGTCAAATTTAACATCTCTTCTAATAATAATTTCATTACAATGTGGTTGAAGAAGTTTATAACCTTTGACATCTTCATAATAACCAACAAATATACACTTCTCACTTTTAGGCTGCAATGCTTTCCTTTTATCATCAGGAATGTGAGCCCATGCTATACTGCCAAATACACGGAAGTGACTTACATCTGGTTTAATTTTATTCCAATCTTCTTTTCATGTTATATTTTTAAGAGCCTTTGTGGGAGTGTGATTTACTATGTAATTTTCACAGTTGATTGCTTCCTGCCAATATTTTAGACATAATCCCTTAGATTGGATCATACAATTGGCCATTTCTTTTAGTGTGTGGTTCTTTCTCTCAACAACATAATTTTGTTGTGGTGTATATGGAACAATGTGTTGCATTTGGATTCCATGTGTAGTGCAATAACTTGTAAAATGATTGATCACATATTCGCCTCTATTATCTGTTCTTAACCTTTGAATTTGATGTCCAAATTTCTTTTCTACAAGGGCCTTGTAGGCCAAAAACTTGTCAAAAACTTCACTCTTAAGTGTTAAGAAGTAAACCCATGTACATCTATAAAATTCATCAATGAATGTTAAGAAATACTTTGTAATGTTCCCCATATTTACCAATTTTTTTTTTTTGTTAGGTACATTAATTCTCTTCCCCTTCGAACAACTTGTTTGAAAGAAATAAAGATATTGTAAGTGGGTGGTTGTCGTCACTATCTAACTTTCGCAAGGTTGATGTTTCCATTTAGTGATACAACTCGCTTTCATTATCAAGGATTTTATCTCTAATTTATTTCATAATGTACAATAATCATATATCTAAAGGCAACTTTTCTATACCCTAGTCTTTCAGATTACTTAACATTTCTAAAATAAGTATGAAGGTTTAATAATAACCCACTATTGTTATAACATATCCATATATAAACATCAACATTTATATATATATTAAGCCCCACTAATAATATAATCCTCTCCATATATATATATTAACGTTTATAATATTAAGGATCCTTAGTATTTTTCCCATTCCTAGACATGAACATTTAACATTGGCATTTATCAAAGCCTTAATAATATTTCAACCCTCTACTTGTATAGTATTAAAGTTACTTATAATATAAAGGGTCTATACGAAATTGGGTTGCAACGAGCATATTCCTTTAGAGAAAAAGTTACAGGTCTCGACATATTGGTGACTTTACATTTATTTTTAACTCGCCAAACCATAGGCCTTGTGAAAGTCGATCGTGATTAAACTCCCAATCACTATTAACACAGTTTGAAGTTGGTTGTCGGTTGAACATCGTTGAGGGGTTCAATGATAACATTCACCCTGCCAAATTTGTTTGATGTTGAATGAACAAATAGTCACACCTTAACTGAACGAGATACTAGACTCGACAATCATGTATATTCTGCCCTAACTGAGTTGTCCTCCCTCGCAATAACTTGGTATGAATTCGAATGAGGATGTATCAGAACTGAATTAAAACCTATGTCCAGTCCATTAATGGTGACCTGCGTAGGGTACCTCCCGAGGCCTGTTGTCCAACCACCTTGTCCAAAGAAAAGCATGCAAACTTCCTTCTGTCACATGGTAGGGTACAAGATTCATGACCATCACTATTACCAAATTTCGAGACGGATCTCTAGGTCATTGTTTTCTTTTCCTTTGGCGCTATCCCTCTGTGAAACCTCTCCAGTGCTAACCATGAAAATCGGCTTGGTGTACAAAACCTGAATTGTGAATTTGGGTTCGTCAAGTGCAGGAGGAAAAGGATAGGGCGACTAGCAGATGAATTCTACCCTGAACCAGGTAAATAACTCTCTGTCATGTTACTCTGAACTCTCTACAATTTTGGTTTACGTGTTGTGCACGAGTCACTGTATCTTCTTCTTGCTCTTTCCGACTTCCTCGATCCTGTATTAGAGTTCTGTAAGGATTGTTAATTGTATTTTAAACTTAGGGTTTGTCATCGCCCCCTGTTATTTCTTTATTGGTTCCCCATTACCTTACACATTGTGATACACCTTTGAGTCTCACCAAACTTTGTAGGGATTATGATCCGTGTCATTAATCCAGCAGGAATTTAGGAAATCTTACTGTATTTCTCAAGCTTCTCATACTATGTGTTTAAACCTTCATTCTATTCGGTAAAGGTTTTAACCCTAGATTGATTATTTTGTGAATTTAAAGTTTGGATACCTTCCTGTAACTTCGATAACTGTTTGAGAAAGTCGTGGGTCCCCTTAATTTGTATTTCAATGGTGGTTCTGGATTCCTTCTGTGTGATAGAGAAAAATAAGGAGAAATACCCCATACTGTGTCTGGATATTTTAATTAAGGAAGTGATTTTATTCTGTTCGGGGTGAGTATTTCTCTTGCAACAATGTGTTATGATTTTCTTTCCTATTGGGAGTTTACAATAGTGATTTTTGTGGAAATCTATTGTTCTATAATTCTTCTAAAAATTTTGAACCATTGGTTCATGATTCTAAGCTATATAATTCGCGTCTAGTGATAAATCAAGGCAATCAAACTGACATTAATATTGTTGTATTACTAAGGGACACAAACCTTTCTGTTCGTAAAGACCCGCTATGAGAGATGTATGATACGTTGTAAAATTGAAAAACCCTTTCCTATGGATTGTTGGGAAATTTCTTCGTTGCTGTAACAAGTTTTTATTCGTCCATATTCGTTACCCTAAGTCTAAATGCATTATCCCTACCTTGGAAAAGAATCATACAACTATACGATGCCACTTGTGTGTAATAATTTAGACTCTAACTTGATTCAATGAATTACTTATAATTTCTCTGTTCCTGCATTTTGTGCTTTGAAACTTGATTGTTACGTTTCCTTCAACGTAAATAAAAATATCAAAGGAAATATCCAAAGGGAGATAGATGCCTATGTGTGACATTTATGGTTCCGAAAGAGTTAATCAGATTATCAAAATATAAATTGTTTAGCATAGTTTTCTTGCTTTGTTTATATTTCAGAATTTAATTGGTTAATACTTTCGGTTACCAATCAAATGATGGGACCCTTGTTTGCATTTCTAGGTTATCCATTAGACCTTTCCAAGTCCACTTCTCCCCTTCGGGCCTGTGGACAATTTACTCAGCGACAATGATGGGAAAGTACCCACGCCAAATCTTAAGCTAAGCATTATTCCTGTAAATTAATTTCAATCATTTATTGTGGTTGATAATCCCTTATCATTTTTTTTTACTAATTCTCGCTTTCCCTTTGCACGTCTTAACCAATCGAATGAGTGGATTCATTAATTCGCCTCAACTGAAAGGTATTTGAGTTCCGTCTCTCGACATTTATATTTAAGTTTTCCAGGTTGTGTTCATAGTGGTACCGAGTTCCAAATTAAGGCACTATTATTATAGTAGCTTTTGCACCAGGATTTCCATAGATAACCTGGTCACTTGTAATTTAAATCCTTCAGGGAAAAATGAACAGATCTCAACAATTTTGAACAGGGGAGAAACCCCAGGAAAATATTTTTCGATTTAAACAATTACAATGACATGTATTGGAAATTACTTATGGGTTTACTGTAATAAAAAGGGACAATAATTCCTCTATGCCTTCTATATAGATTGTTTAATAGTAAACATTGGAATCTCATGAAATTCAATAAGTCGACACCACACCTTCTATATATATATATATATATATAGATTATGATTATCACGGTAATACTACTGTTCATGTTAGATTTATTGCAAACCTATAAAAGTATACATATACATTTCCTATAGCACTATGCTTATGGTCATTAGACCTGTAACAAACTAAAAACATTCTTTACACATACCCATACTTTAGTCTACATTCCTATTTATACCAACATCTTCCTAATATCAACCACATATCAAACTGATATTTACTTTCCTATTGCTATCTTGAGGGTGCATCACATGAATAATAATTTTTCACACATTTATCAACACCTAACACACACAATATCTTTCTTAACTCTATACAATGAATAAATTTGAGCTGTAAAGGTTTATTTTATATTTCACTTCATTCTACCAGCCATTAACCAATAAAACAATTTCAACAAGGAATAAGTAAGTGTACATATTTGAACGAAGCGCTGGGAAAACAAAGGGAACAACCAAGTTCCACCCAACCATAGAAAAAAACAACCAATCTACTTGCTCCATTAACCCCCTATCATGAACATGAATCCATGAGGGTAAACCCCGAAGCTCCTCTGTCGCTATAGTCCTCTTTCAGATCAGAATTATTCCTTGCCTCACACTCAGAAAAAAATTCTCATAACAACAAGTGGTATTCTTTCCCCAACATACTAGGCATCATCCTTCCTCCTCCCATATGCTATATATGCAAAAGCATCTTGTTCCTAGGTGTTTTCCCCTTGGGATTTTTTGCAGCTTTACAAATCCCTAATTTTCAGGGGCTGCAAATATCCAAATTCTTGATTTTCCACTTGTAAAATTCATCCCTGAGGCAGTTCAATCCTGTTCCCCACTCATGGAGTCATGGTAAATTGATTTCAACCTGGTTGTTCCATTTGTCCCTCAACAATTAATATAAAAAATATTTTTCTCTTACAAGTGTCATAGTCAAAGAGTTGGTTGGGAAAATCAAATCTTTTCCCAACAGTCACAATAATTAATTACAATTAACCAAATTCTGAATTCGGAATTGCCATAAATGGAAATAATTTTCCAAATTCGAATTTGCCAAAAACAAAATGAATTTCTAAGTGCATTCAAACTTTAATATTAATTTATTTTAGGGGATATTACATCCTTTCCCCCTTCAGTACAACACTGTTCTCAGTGTTCGTTCCTTTCTCGGAACAAGGTTGGATACGATTTATGCAAATCTTCCCCCAATTCCCAAGTGGCCTCCTCAAGACTAAAGTGCTTCCATTGCACTTTTACTTGGGCGATGACTCTGTTCCATAGTACTGTTTCTCTCCTGTCCAGAATACACAGAGGTTCTACTTGGAACTCGCCTTCTGGTTCCACCTGCACCATGTTCCAATCGACTATGTGAGTAAGATCATGAACATATTTTTTTAACAAAGAAACATGAAATACATTATGAATTTTTCAGATTTGCGGGAAGTGTAAGTTGGTATTCCACGAGTCCAATTCGAGCTAAGATCTCAAAGGGGCCACAAAACCTAGGTGCCAACTTTGAAAAATTTCCTAGCTTTAATGAACTTCTTTCTTTGACCTTTAAATACATGTGGTGTCCAACTTGAAATTCCCGGTGTCTTCTTTTTAGGTCTGTGTAACTTTTCTATCTGTCCTATGCCTTCTTTAAATTCTGCTATACCATTCTTATCGTATTCTCCATTTCCTGGAGCATTTCTGGTTCCACCATGAGCATGTCAACTGGGTTTTCCCAACTAATTGGAGTTGTACATTTTCTGTCATAGAATACTTTGAAGGGGATCATCTTAGCCGACGTCTGGTAACCATTGTTGTATGCAAATTCCACCGAGTGCATGAAATCTTCCCACTTACTTGGTTTCATCCTTACGTACATTCGTAACATATCTTCCACAATTTGGTTCATTCATTTAGTCTTCCCATTCGTTTGTGGATGGTAGCTTGTTCTGAAATTCAAGTTAGTATTCAACCCTGCAAACAATTATTTCCAAAATGTAGATGTAAATTTTACATCTCTATCCAAAATCACCATTTTAGGAATACCATGCAGTCTCAAAATTTCCTTCATGAATATTTCAACGATGTTAATAGCTTTATAAGTAGATTTAATAGGAATGAACTGTGAAGACTTGCTAAGCTTATCAATTACTACCATAATTGAATCATTCTATTTTTGAGTTCTAGGCAAACCTGTGATAAAATCCAGTGATATAGTCTCCCATTTCCATTTCGGTACAGGTAGAGGCTGCAACAGGTCGGTGGGTGCTGGTGTTCATCCTTCACCTGTTGATAATCTAGGCACTTAGACAAGTATTCTATGGTCTCTCCTTTCATATTAGGCCAATAAAATAGTTTCCTTAGTGTTGTTACCATTTTCTGGTATCCCAGATGACCAAAATATGGCTTCTTGTGTACTTCGTCCAAAACTGTTAACTTTTATTTAGCCGAATCTGGTATGTATAACCTATCTTTGAATCTTAGAAGACCATTTCTGTCCAAAATCAGATCTGTTCTGTCTAAATTTTCTGCATTATTTTGTAAATATGCCACTGTTTTAATGTATTTTTCATCATTATTACTTGCAGCCTTTATCCTTTGCTCAATGTCGCTTTCTGCCCTGCTAAAGTTTATCTCAAACAACCCATGAATTCTTCTACTTAAAGCATCTGCCACTTTGTTTTCCTTACCCTTGATGTGTCTTACCTTGAAATCGAATTCCCTCAAGAAGGCCAACCATCTTGCTTGCATTGCATTAAGGTTTGGTTGACTAAAAACGAATTTCACACCATTGTTATCAGTTAGAAACAAAAAGTTTATGCCCATTATATAGTGTCGCCACATTTTCAACGCATGGATGACAACTGTTAATTCCAAGTTGTGAGTGACGTAGTTTCGTTCGTGCTCTTTTAGTTTTCAGGACTCATAAAAAATAATGCGGCCTTATTGAGTTAGGACACCTACCAAACCTTTTTTGCTCGCATCCACGTAGAATGTGAAGTCTTTATCTGGGTCTTCTACTCTTAAAATTGGTGCGGTTGTTAACAGTTCTTTTAATGTATTAAAATTGTCCTGACATTTCTATGAGCAATTAAACTTGGTTCCCTTTTTCTGTAGGGATGTGATAGGGTATGCAATATTAGAGAATCCTTCTATAAATATGCGGTAGTACCCAGTGATTCCCATGAATGACCAGATATCCGCTACATCCTTGGGGATAGGCCATTCTATGATGGCTCTTATCTTCTCAGGGTCGACTGCAATACCCTCTTCAAATATTACATGTCCTAGGTACTATAATTTCTTTTGATAAAAGTCACATTTGTCAAATTTTGCATAGAAATGATGTCTTCTTAAAGTTTGCAATACTATCCTTAGATGTTCTTCGTGTTCTTCTTCTATTTTCAAATACACTAGGATATCGTCGATAAATACCAAAACAAAATTTTCTAGATACTGACTAAAAATGTTGTTCATTAAACACATAAATGTTGCTGGTGCGTTAGTGAGACCAAACGATATAACAACAAATTCATAATGTCCATATCTCATTCTGAACGTTGTTTTACTTATGTCTTCATCCTTTATTCTGACCTGGTGATAACCAGATCTTAAATCCAATTTAGAAAAACTCTTTTCCCCTCCCACTTGGTCAAACAAATCATTGATTCTAGGTAGGGAGTATTTGTTTTTAACAGTCATTTTGTTTAACTTTCTGTAATCGATGCATAAAATTAGAGTTTCGTCTTTCTTTTTTACAAAAAGGACTGGTGCTCCCCGCGGTGAGACACTAGGTCTGATGTATTCCTTGTCCAAAAATTCTTGTAGTTGAATTTTTAATTCTTTTAATTTGGGTAAAATCATTCTGTAGGGTGCCTTAGATATAGGGGCTGAGCCAGGAAGCATATCGATAGAAAAGTCTATCTCTCTTCTTGGGGCCAGTTCAGGTATTTCATCTTCAAACAAATCTTTGAATTCATGTAAGACGAAAAAATCTTCTAGGCTAGTTTTATTTTCTTTTTCCAACAGATTTGTCACTTGGATAGCATAAATCTGACAACCTTTTCTCATGCACTTCTTAAACTGCATTGCTGAAATCTGCCTTTAACTGAGACTGGTTTTCGTATACCTTGTACTTTTCTAACAATGTTGTTTCCATATCTATAATTAAGTGATTTTTCATAACAATCCGAAATTGATTTATTCTTCTCTAACCAATCCATTCCAATAATTATATCATAAGACCCTAACGGTACAATATTCATATTTAGCTTTGTGTTTTGACCACCTAAACTTAATTCACAATCAGAAATGAAGTCTGTTACTTTTCTTTTCATTCCTGTTGCTAGTTGTACTAGCCAATACTTTGTATTTTTTACTTTCTTAAGCTTGTTTGTATTCACTACACCAGGAGCAACATAACTCAAAGTAGCTCTCGGATCAATCAAAAAAAAAATACGATTATTATTAACTTTACCTTCCACTTCCACTATCGTGGACTGATGATCATCTTGTCAGCCATCCACCATTACATTGCTTCTGTGTAAGCTTCTACCCACATCTCCCAATGTATATGCTTCCTGCAGGTTGTGAACCATAGTCCTTGCTGCAAAAGTTAAACGTGGACAATTCCTCCTTAAGTGAGGTTCTCCGCATTCCCAACATTTTAATGGTTCTTTGGGGCTGTTCCCAAACTTCTTGGTTTGCAGATTGACTGGTCTACCTCCTCCTTGGGTGTTCTGGTTACTGGAGTGGAAATATTTCCTTGGTAAATTATTTGCTGCATTTCAGAAAGGGGATAGTTGATAGCCCTTCTTCCCTTGGTTCATTCTGTCATGTTTCTTGTCTTTCCAAGCCTTGGGAAGTTCAGACCGTTGTTTATATTGTTCGTAACACATTTAGGATTTTCTAAAAACTTCACTTAAGGTTTTAGGGTTGTCGAACTCGATTATGTCCTTATAGGAATGTGGTAAGCAACTTAGGAACCGCTGGATTTTTACTTTGTCTTCCTGGATATAAGGCACGAACCTTGGTAATTCCAAAATTTTGTTTATCAGGTCATCCATAGTAATTTGACCGATTCGTAGCTCATAAAACTATTTGGTCTTTATTTCATAGTAACTTTCATATAAATACTATTTCGTAAAGTATTTCTTGAAATATGACCACTCCATCTATTTTTCCTTCAAGCCCTTGAACAACTTCAGGTCCTGCCACCATATACTCACCTTTCCTTTCAGGTTATAAATGGCCATTCTGACCTTCATGTTGGTCGAATAATTATAAATCTGGAAATTAATTTTTATGTACAATAACCATGCTTCAGCCTCCTCCCTTGTCCTGGATTCTCCGTCAAAGGTGGACGGTTTGGTTTTCTTAAATTCACCTTCCAAGTGGTCCACCTGTTTCCTCTTTTTTCCTGGGGATGTTTTATTTTTTGTTGATGGCGTGCCTTCGAAAGAACTGTTCTCATGTTCTTCTTTAGGACCAAAATTTTTGGAGGCTCTTTTGTTGACCTCTTCTTCCTTGTTATTGTATTTTGTGATCTTCTTTGTTACTATGCTTCAAAACAATACTTCATTTATTTCCTTCTATTCTTGTTGTGCCTTTTTCAGTTTCTCATTGTCTACCTTGAAAAAGTGTTGTTCCACAATAAGGTTCTTCATGGTTTCCAGAACTTGGGTAGCTGAACTTCCTTCACTGTTCTTCCTCGATTCTTCAAGAGGTCCTTGATCAGGATTCTCCTTGAGTCCGATCTCTGCTTCATTATGTGTTGCCATTATCACAACAAAAATAATTTTTTGTTTGTTTGTAACAGTAAGCATTTTGTTAGTTTTTCTTCAAACCAAAAAGAATGTACTAAACAACATTTTGGCCCTGTTTTAAGGTCCTAATGCTGTAACCTTTTCTCTTATACCATATGTAATGTTCCCCAAATTTACCAATTTTATTTTTTTAGGTACATTAATTCTCTTCCCCTTCGAACAACTTGTTCGAAAGACATAAAGATATTGTAAGTGGGTGGTTGTCCTCACTATCTAACTTTTGTAAGGTTGATGTTTCCATTTAGTGATATAACTCACTGTCATTATCAAGGATTTTATCTTCGAGTTATTTCATATTGAACAATAATCATATATCTAAAGGTAGATTTGCTATACCCTAGTCTTTCAGATTACTTAACATTTCTAAAACAAGTATGAAGGTTTAATAATAACCCACAATTGTTATAACATATCCATATATAAACATCAACATTTTTATATATATTAAGCCCCGTTAATAATATAATCCTCTCCATATATATATATTAATATATATTAACGTTTATAATATTAAGTATCCTTAGTATTTTTCCCATTCCTAGACATGAGCATTTAACATTGGCATTTATCAAAGATTTAATAATATTGCAACCCTCTACTTGTGTAGTATTAACATTACTTATAATATAAAGGGTCTATACGAAATTGGGTTCCAACGAGCATACTCCTTTAGCGAAAAAGTTACAGGTCTCGAAATAATGGTGACTTTATGTTTATTTTTAACTGGCCAAACCTTAGGCCTTGTGAAATACGGTCGTGATTAAACTCCTGGTCACTATTAACACAGTTTGAAGTTGGTTGTTGGTTGAACATCATTGAGGGGTTCAACGATAACAATCACCTTGCTGAATTCGTTTGATGTTGAACGAACAAATAGTCACACCTTAACTGAACGAGAGACTAGACTCGACAATCATGTATATCCTGCCCTAACTGATTTTTCCTCCCTCACAATAACTTGGTATGAATTGGAATGAGGATGTGTCAGACATGAGTTAAAACCTCTGTCCAATCCATTAATGGTGACCTGCGTAGGGTACCTCCAGAGGCTTGTTTTCCGACCACCGTATCCAAAGCAAAGCATGCCACCTTCCTTCTGTTACATGGTAGGGTACATGATTCATGACCATCTCTATTACCAAATTTTGAGATGGGTCTCTAGGTCATTATTTTCTTTTCATTATTTTCTTTTCCTTCGGCTCTATCTCTCTGCGAAACTTCTCCAGTGCTACCCATGAAAATTAGCTTCATGTACAAAACCTGAATTGTGAAGTTGGGTTCGTCATGTGCAGGAGGAAAAGGATAGGGAGACTAGAAGATGAATGCTACCCTAAACCAAGTAAATAACTCTCTGTCATGTTACTTTGAACTCTCTACGATTTTGGTTTACGTGGTGTGCACCCGTCAGTGTATCTTCTTCTTGCTCTTTTCGACTTCCTCGGTCCTGTATTAGAGTTCTGTAAGGATTTTTAAGTGTATTTTAAACTTAGGGTTTGTCATCGCCCCCTGTTATTTCTTTGATGGTTCCCCATTACTTTACGCATTGTGATACACCTTTGAGTCTCTACGAACTTCGTAGGTATTCTGATCAGTGTCATTAATCTAGCAGGAATTTAGGAAATCTTATTGTATTTCTCAAGGGTATCATACTATGTGTTTAAACCTCCATTCTACTCGATAAAGGTTCTAACCCTAGCTTGATTCTTCCATGAATTTAAAGTTTTGATACCTTCCTGTAACTTCGATAGATGCCTGAGAAATTTGTGGGTCCCCTTAATCTGTATTTCAATAGTGGTTTTAGATTCCTTCTGTGTGATAGAGAAAAATAAGGAGAAATACCCCATACTATGTCTGGATATTTTAATTAAGGAAGTGATTTTATTCTGTTTGGGGTGAGTATTTCTCTTGCAATAATGTATTACGATTTTATTTCATGTTGGGAGTTTACAATAGTGATTTTTGTGGAAAGCTACAGTTCTGTAATTCTTCCAAAAATTCCGAACCATTGGTTCCTGATTCTAAGCTATATAATTTGGGTCTAGTGATAAATCAATCCAATCCAACCTACATTAATATTGTTGTATTAACAAGGGACACAAACCTTTCTGTTCGTAAAGACCCAGTGTGAGACTCGTATGATACATTGTAAAATCATAAAACCCTTTCCTATGGATTGTTGGGAAATTTCTTCATTGCGGTAACGAGTTTTTATTCGTCCAAATTGCTTACCCTAAGTCTAAATTTATTATCCCTACCTTGGACATGAATCGTACAAGCATACAATGCCACTTGTGTGTAATAATTCAGACTCTAACTTGATTCAAGGAATTACTTATAATTTCTCTGTTCCCGCATTCTGTTCTTTGAAACTTGACTCTAACGTTTCCTTCAACGTAAATAAAAATATCAAAGGAAATATCCAAAGGGAAATATATGCGTCTGTGTGACATGTATGGTTCTGAAAGAGTTAATTAGATTATCAAAATATAAATTGTTTAGCATAGTTTTCTTGCTCTTTTATATTTCATAATTTAATTGGTTAATACTTTCGGTTACCAATCTAATGATGGGACCCCTTTTTGCATTGCAAGGGTATCCATCAGAAATTTCCAAGTCCACTTCTCCCCTTTAGGCCTGTGGACAGTTTACTCAGTGACGTCGATGGGAAAGTAATCATGCCAAATATTAAGCTAAGTATTATTCCTGTAAATGAATTTCAATCATTTGTTTTGGTTGATTATCCATTATCATTGTTTTTACTAATTCTCACTTTCCCTTTGCAAGTCTTAACCACTCTACTCAATGGATTCATTAATTCGCCTCACCTGAAAGGTATTCGAGTTCTGACTCTCGACGTTTATATTTAAGTTTTCCAGGTTCTGTTCATAGTGGTACCGAGTTCCAAATTAAGGAACTATTATTAAAGTAGCTTTTGCACCATGATTTCCATTGATAACCTGGTCACTTGTAATTTAAATCCTTTAGGGAAAAATTAACAGATCTCAACAGTTTTGAACAGGGGAGAAACCCCAAGATTTTTTTTCTTCGATTTAAACAGTTATGATGACATGTATTGGAAATTACTTCTGGGTTTACTGTAATAAAAAGGGACTATAATTCCTCTATGTCTTCTATATAGATTGTTTAATAGTAAACATTGGAATCTCATGAAATTCAATAATTCGACACCACACCTTCTGTTCATGAATACATTAGATTCTTTTATACAATTATATGAAATTAAACATCCAACAATATCTTACACGCACACACACACACACACACACACACACACACACACACACACACACATATTTAAATGGTATGAATGCCAAACGAAATTCTGGAAATGGAAATATAGTCAAGATATATATATCTATATCTATATCTATATCTATATCTATATCTATATATATCTATATCTATATATATATATATATATATGCTGATATGGTACAGATTATGATTATCACGGTAATACTACTGTTCTGGTTAGATTTATTGCAAACCTATAAAATCATACATAGACATTTCCTGTAGCAGTATGCTTACGATCATTAGACCTGTAACAAATTGAAAACATTCTTTACACATACCCATACTTAAGTCTACATTCATGTTTATACCAACATCTTCCTAATATCAACTACATATCAAACTGATATTTTCTTTCCTATTGTTGTTTTGAGGGTACATCACATGAATAAGAATTTTTCACACATTTATCAACAACTAACACACACATTAGCTTTCTTAACTCTATACAATGAATAAATTCGAACTGTAAAGGTTTATTCTATATTTCACTTCATTCTACCAGCCATTAACCAATAAAAAAATTTCAACAAGGAATAAGTAGGTGTACATATATGAATGAAGTGTTGGGACAACAAATGGAACACCCAAGTTCCACCCAACCATAGAATAGAACAACCAATCTACTTGCTCTGTTCACCCCCTAGCCTGGCTATGAATCCACGAGGGCGAACCTCGAAGCTCCTCTGTCACTATAGTCCTCTTTCAGATGAGAATTACTCCTTGCCTCACACTCAGAAAAAAATGCTGATAACAACAAGTGGTATTCTTTCCCCAACATACTAGGCAACATCCTTCCTCCTCCCATATGCTATATATGCAAAAGCATATTGTGCCTAGGTCTTTTCCCCTTGGGAATTTTCGCAGCTTTACAAATCCCTAATTTTCAGGGGCTGCCAATGGCCAAATTCCCGATTTTGCACTTGTAAAATTCATCCCTGAGGTAGTTCAAGCATGTTCCCCACTCATGGAGTCATGGCCAGTGGATTTCAACCTGGTTGTTCCATTTGTTCCACAACAATTAATATAAAAAATATTTGTCTCTTACAAGTGTCATAGTCAAAGAGTTGGTTGGGAAAATCAAATCTTTTCCCAACAGTCACAATAATTAATTACAATTAACCAAATTCCAAATTCGATATTTCCATAAATGGCAATAATTTTCCAAATTTGAATTTGCCAAAAATGGAATGAATTTCTAAGTGCATTTAGACTTTAATAATAATTTATTTTTGGGGATATTACATACTTGGACCTAGAAAAAGGAGTAGAAAGTGGACCACACAAATCAATGTGAACAATTTGCAAAGGGATCGAGGCATGCTAAGATGCATGTTTGTCAAAACTATCCCGATGATGTTTGTCGAGAACACAACCGACACAAACACCATCTTTGCATGAAACAAGAGGAATACCAGTGACCATCTGTTGATTAGATAGTTTCTGCAATGAGAGATAGTTTATATGACCAAATCGCTTATGCCAAAGTTTTCTCAAGTCATTTCTATGAGCAACAAAAATTGATCAAAAAAATGATGACCCAAAGTTGTCAAACTTGTACAACCTAGTAATATCATCAACAATTCCAGTTGCAAGAACATGCTT
>SNQJ01S0041273.1:10568-23151 GCA_010110895.2 Picea sitchensis | reverse complement strand
TTGTGTTCAGATTTGATGCTTATGTCTCTTGATTATTGATATTTTCCTTCTTTAATGATGTATTTTAATTTGTGCTCATTTAATTCAATTATTTATAAGTCACTCAATAAAGATATCCTAGATCACTCATGGAGGAACTAAAACTAGGGTAGATGCAGATAGTCAACCCAAGATTCAGAAATTTGTTCCCAAGGATGACATGTATGACCCTGTGAAACAAAATTTATTGTTCGAATATGCAATAGAAATATTTAAGAGCATCCCCACTCAAAAAATAATGGAGAACAGGGATGATTTTAAGGATGGAAATTTATATTAAAATGTAGAAACATGGGCTAATCTTACTAGTCCTTAATATGCAAAATATAAAATGTTTGGTGATAGTTTTGTAAAAATATTCAAATTTCTAAGGATTTTGTATAGTTTATACAAAATTTTGGCGATTTTTAAGGTATAGTCCTTAATACTCATGCCATAACACATACCATGATACCCGGAATCATTACCTCATGGAATTTGGGCAAATCGGTTTTAGAAAAAATGGAAATTAGCGAATCTTTTTTTGGGAAAAACCATGGAAAATTAGCCCATTTGCGAAATTTAGCCCCTAAAATCATCTATCAACCCCTAAAGTCGCATGTCAACCTAACCTTGCGCAAGCCCGTACCTCACCACCGACACCTAGAAATTCTGCAATTCCAAGGAGACACACTGAGCAGTCTCAAAGTATAATCAATCTCTGGTTTCAATTTTTATTTAATATCCTAGCGGATCACCAAATTACAGATAAGTTGCGCAACAATATGTACCTAATATTGGGAAATGAGGGAACCCAAAATCCATAGTAAGGACCAACGTCACTGAGAAGAATACCCAGAGAATCCAAAGAAGAAAGGTGCGAACATGAAAATAATTTAGGTTAGAAGCCTAGCTAGATGATTTTGAAATAAAAATGTCATGCTAGATTTGGGATCCAATGTCAACATCCTACCCAAAAAGACCTGGGAAGATTTGGGAAAACCTCAGTTAGTATATTCCCCCATCCAGTTGAAAATGGCAAACCAATATTGCATTTTCCCAGTAGGAAGGCTCAAAAATGTGGAAATAGATGTTGCGAGAGTTAAGACCACAACTGATTTTGAGGTAATTGAAATCATGAGAGATAAGGATACCTACCCTTCTCTACTCGAAATTGATTGGGAATACAACAAATATGCTATCTTTGATCTAAAGAGGGACACCATGAAGTTTGAAGCAGATGGGATAAAAATAATTCAACTCTTAGATCCATGTTTAGGGCATAGATATATTGAACCAGTGGAACACAGTATGGAATCAAATGCTCTTGACCGATTATACACCATAACAATAGGAACAAGACCATATTACATAAATCCCACTGCAGATGGATCGATAAGTTGGAGAAGTGTACAATCTGGTGACAAGGATACAAAAGTAGTGTTTGACAGTTGGAAACAAGGTTCATGCAAACGATTCTAAAGATGATGCACAACTATCAAGGAAATGGGATGGATTGGAACCAAGGTCAGAGAACACCCGACATATGATGGTACCTTAGAGGTACATTGTTATCCCCTAGCCTAGGGATAACTAAGGATATTATGTATTGAGGCCCACAGGTCCTAGACATGGAGTATTGAGAGCCATGTTGACTTGATCCTGGCCCTAGAGGGTACATATTTCTTCTTATGCACCTCCACCTTGTCAGAAACAACAACATCCATCCCATCGGTCTGGTCCTCCATCAACAATGGGTCTTGCTCCATGAGGTAATGATTCCGGGTATCATGGTATGTGTTGGGTATGTTTTATATTCTTTGCATGTGTGTGTGTGGGAACATCAAATTTGAAAATTGCGTCTGATGATCCCAACTTCTTTTTCTCTTTGTTTCATGTGAGTCAGGCGCTTCCTAGGGGGTCCCAGGGGGGGGGAAAGTATGGTCCACCCTGGTTACGCACAACGCCCCAAAATTTCATGTAAGTTTTAAACCTGTGAAGTAAAGCAATGCATACAGATTCTTAAGAAAAACATAAATTAATCAATGGCTCATACACATAATACATAGAGATTTTCACTGGAATCCCTTAACCGGGAGAAAAACCATCCTTCCTTTGTGCCATGCCTTTCAACTCTTCATTGTATTAATTTCCCCATTCACCATACAATATATACAATGTTTTAGGTATTTCATAGCTACCAAAACTCTAAATTAATCTCAGATTAAGGAATTAGGGTTTTGGTAGCTACGGAATACCTAAAACATTGTATATATTGTATGGTGAATGGGGAAATTAATAAAATGAAGAGTTGAAAGGTGCAACACCAAGAAAGGTTGGTTTTTCTGCCGGTTAAGGGATTCTGGTGTAAATCTCTGTGTACTATGTGTATGAACCATTAATTAATTTATGTTTTTATTAAGACTATGTATGCATTGCTTTACTTCACATGTTTAAAAATTACATGTGGTATCAGAGCTTGTTTTTGGATTCAGAGGGATGCCTTTGTTGCTGAGGGTTTGGCTCAGTCTATATAGATCAATTTTATCTTGGGTCTGTGATAAACCTAGGTTTAGTGGGATATTTTGCAGTGGTGATTCGAGTGTAGAAAGATGAATGGTCAGCTCTTCTAGAATCGAGATAGAGAAGTTCAACGGTAAAAACTTTGAGCTATGGAAGCTCAAGATGGAGGACCTTCTTGTAGACAAAGAACAATGGATCGTTGTGGATATTGGCACACAACCTACTGGTATGCAACCTACTGGAACAATATACTGGTACACAACCTACTAGTACACCACCTACTAGTATGTCAAAGGAATATTGGGAGAAGATGGATAGAAGAGCAAGGATTGCTATTTGACTCTGCCTGAAAAATTTGGTGTTGTTGAATGTCTCGAGAGAATCTACAACCAAGGAACTATGGGATACGTTAGGGAATTTGTATCAATCAAAGTCCCTGGTAAACAAGTTTTTTCTTCGAAAGAAGTTGTATCATCTTAGGATGGAAGATAGATATTCTGTGACCGAACATGTAAATGCCTTTAATACTCTGGTAAGTCAACTTGTCTCTGTTAATATTAATATTGTAGAAGAAGATACGTGTATTACTTTGTTATGTTATTTTCCAGACTCTTGGGATAATATGGTTGTAGAAATTGGTAATAACACTCAATCTACATTGAAGTATGAAGATGTAGTTGCATCCTTGTTATCTGAAGAGATGAGGCGAAAAAGCATGGATGGTCATAGAAAATATGATTTATTTGTAAGAGGTCTACCCGAGACAAGAATTCTAGTAAGTCTTCAGGGGGGATATCTAAATCTATAGGTAGGTCTAAGTCTCTAGGAAAATATTTGAGTAAATGCTGGAAGTGTGGTAAAATAGGGCACTATAAGAAATATTGCAAGTATAAGAAGGTTGATAAACCAAAGGGATATGATAGTACCTCTTCCACAGAGGAGAAAACCTCCACTGAAGAAGGAGGTGATGTTTACCTGGCATCTATAGGTACACATGCAGAACATGATGTATGGTTGATTGACTCAGGTGTGTCATACCATATGACTCCTCATAGGGAGTGGTTATGTGAATATGAAAAATACGATGGCGGTGATGTATTCCTAGGAGATGAATCGACAAACAAAATCATGGGACATGGAAGGGTTAAGTTGTTGTTAAATATGGAAGGATTAGAACTCTTCATGGGGTTCTACACAATCCAAAACTAGCCAGGAGCCTATTATCTGTAATCAAGTTGGATGATGCAAGAGTGGATACTGTATTGGGAAAGGGCACTTGCAAGACGGTACAAGGAGAAATGGTGTTGATGAGGGGAGTTAGGTGTGGAAATATGTACAAGCTATTGGCAAGAACTTATACTAATGGGTGTAATAGTGTTTTTGTCCTTGAGTAGACAAATAAAGAATACAAGAGAAATATTGTCCCTGGAAAGAAGACCATGTTGTTGCATCAAAGACTGGGGCATATTGGAGAAAAGGGCCTTCGAACACTACATGGTAAAGGTATGGTTGAAGGTATGTCTAATTTCACTCTGGATTTTAATTTATGTGAACATTTCATATATGGAAAACAAAATTGAGTAAGATTCCCATCTGGTGCTACAAGAGAAAAGGGGATCTTAGAGTTGATACACAGTGATGTGTTTGGACCTGTGCCTGTTCCATCACTAGGTAAATCTGTGTATTATGTTTCTCTCATAGATGATTTCTCAAGGAGCACATGGATTTATTTTCTTAGAAAGAAATATGAGGTATTTGATAAATTTAAAGAGTTTAAGGATCTGGTAGAAAATCAGATAGAGAGGAAAATAAATGTATTGAGGACAGATAATGGTGGAGAATTCTACAGAAATGAATTCAAATAATTCTGTAAGAAGTGTGGTATAGCAAGGCAACATACTTCTCCATACACACCTCAATAGAATGGAGTTGCAGAAAGGATGAACATGACACTAATGGAAAAAGAAATGAGCATGCTCAGTGGTGCTGAGTTAGGACAAGAATTTTGGGCAGAGGCAATGGGTACATCATGTTACCTAGTCAATCGATCACCCTCATCAGCATTGGATGATAAAAATCCACACGAGGTATGGACTGGAAATAAATTCTCTCTTGAACATCTTAGAGTGTTTGGCTATGATGCTTATGTACATGTTCCAAAGGAAAATAGGAGTAAGCTGGATAAAAAAGATGAAATGTGTATCTTTATTGGTTATAAAGATGGTGTGAAAGGTTACAAGCTTTGGAACCCAGAAACTAAGAATATTATTTACAGTTGGGATGTTGTGTTTAGAGAGGTAAACGATGTTTCCAAACAGAAATTCCTACCAAGGAAAGAAGAACCTGAGAACATAGAGTTTGAGTTGGATGATGAAAAATATGAATCATCTAAAGAATATGAATCAAAAGAAGAAGAACCTCATACCCCAGTATTGAGGATATTAGTGAGGGAAAGAAGGAAACCAAAAAGGTACAGTCCACCTGATTTTCATTCTAATTTTTTTTATCTATTACTGATGATGATCCCATAACTGTCAGGGAAGCATTGAATTCAGAGGATAGTAAACTATGGAAGAAGGCCATGGTTGAATAAATGGATTCCTTGGATAAGAATGAGGCATGGGATATAGTTGAGTTTTCAGCTGGAAGAAAATATGTTGGTAGAAAATTGTTGTTTAAGAAGAATTTTAATGCAGAAGGAAAGGCGGAGAAATACAAATCTCGATTAGTAGAAAAAGGTTATTCCCAGGTAGAGGAAATTGACTTTGGTGGTATTTTTTCTCTTGTTTCCAAGTTAACGTCTATTAGATTTATTTTATCTATTGCTGCTGCTTTTGATCTTGAAGTGGAACAGATGGATGTGAAGACAACATTCCTACATGGGGATTTGGAAGAAGAAATCTACATGAAGCAACCAAAAGGCTTTGTAGTGAAGGGAAATAAAGAGTTGGTCTGTAAGCTAAAGAAGTCACTATATGGTCTGAAGAAATCACCTAGGATGTGGTACCAAAATTTTGAAACATACATCCTTGGATTGGGATTTGTGAGAAGCAGAGTTGATCACTGTGTATATTCCAAGCAGGTTGGTAATCACTTCCTTTATGTAGTGTTGTATGTTGATGACATGTTGCTGGTAGGAAATAACATGGATGTTATCAAGGAGGTGAAATCAAACATGTCCTCCAAATTTGACATGAAGGATCTAGGTGCTGCTAACTTCATTATGGGAATGGAGATTAAAAGATATCGTGAAAACAAGAAACCCTGGTTGAATAAGAGAAAATATGTTGAGACGATATTGTAGAGGTTTAATATGCATGGAAGTAAACTGATCAAGGTTCCTATTCCTATAGGTGTAAATTTATCTGCAGATCAGTGTCCCAAGACACGAGAAGAAGAAGAGGACACGTCCCATGTTCCATATTCTAGTGCAGTTGGCAGTTTGATGTATGCAATGGTCTGTACTAGAATGGACATTGCACATGCAGTGGGAGTTTTGAGTAGGTATATGTCAAAACCAGGGAAGGAGAATTGGAAAACAGTAAAGATGGTCTTGAGGTATTTGCGTAGCGCTACCAATTATGTATTGTGCTACCAAGGAAGACTAGGATTGGATAGAGTGGTGGACACACATGGATTTGTTGATGTAGACTGGGATGGAGATCTGGATCATAGAAGATCTACAAGTGGGTATGTGTTTAACCTATTTGGAGGAGAAATCAATTGGATGAGAAAAAGATAGGCTGTACTGGTACTCTCAATTACAGAAGCGGAATACATGGAAACCAATCATGCAAGAAAGGAAGAAGTATGGTTACAGAGATTGTGTTCAGGTATTGGGTTGGTACAACAAGAAATGAGATTATATTGTGACAGTAAGAGTGCAATATTTCTAGCAAAGAACCCAAATTATCATTCAAAGACAAAACATATTGATGTTCAGTATCACTTTTTGAGAGACATGGTTGAAGAAAAGAAGGTGTTGCTGGAAAAGGTTGAAACTTTGAAGAATGTTGCAGATTCATTGACAAAGTCTATGAGCATAGAAAATTTCTCCTGGTGTAGACTAACAATGGGCATTGTTGCACTGGATTGTTGACTATATAATCCTGTGGATCCCTGGATGCAAAGAAAACAAAAAGTGGGAGAATGTTGGGTATGCGTTATATTATTTGTGTGTGTGTGTGTGGGCACGTCATATTTGACAATGCGCCCACACACACATGCAAAGAATATAACACATACCCAACATTATCCCACTTGTTTTTTTGTTTGCATCCCTAGCCTAGGGATAACTAAGGAGATTATGTCTCGAGGCCCATAGGTCCTAGACATGGAGTATTGAGAGCCATATTGACTTGAGCCTGGCCCTGGAGGGCCTGTATTTCTTCTTACACACCTCCACCTAGTCAACAATAGAAAGATCCATCCCATCGACCTGGTCCTTCATTAGTAGTGGGTCTTTCTCCATGAGGTAATGAGTCCGAGTATCATGGTATCTGTCACTCTGATTCTCAAAACATTTGAATATGTGCATTTAATTCTTTTTACCTATAACGTGTGCTTGGAACTTATGCATTTCCACTTGTCCACACCTCGGGGGAATGAAAGGATGCACTAGTAAGTTGGTTCCCATAGGGTTTGAGTTTCCACTAGGTGGGTTCATGAAATGTCATCGTCTGTTCCCACCATACTTACCACTTTTCATCTTTTTCCCTCTCATCCATCCCATACATTGGTTTGGGGATTGGGTTTTCCAAGCTAGTAAAGGGTTGTACCTTACCTTGTGGGAAGAAGGGGTAATGGCCTAGAGGGTAAAAGTAGCTGGAAAAAGATAAAAGAAAAAAGAACAAAACCTTTAGATGCTTCTCCCATGGATCCCCAAGAAAATAATAAAAGGCTTCTCAGCAAGAAACATAGGGACCCATAAAATAATAAAATCAAGACATGGTTGGAGGATATGGGGTCTCATCAAAAGCCAACCTACTAGGTCCATGGGAATGTAGCGATATGACACTATCATTCAAATGGTCACCACACTAGGGTATTTGATCTTGTTGGAATATCCAAGAGAAAGGGGGTCTCATCACGATCCAACCTTCTCATCTCTGTGAAATGCTTGTTAGTAACATTGTCACCACTAGTCACCACGCTAGGGAAGTGTCCTCTAATTAGTCTCTTGAAAGAAAAAGCAATAAGATAAAAATATAAAAGGCATGAATGGGATGGGAAACATTTGCATCTATGAAAAGGTACAACTCACCCTCTTCAGAGGCACCCACAGGTAAGCCATAAATTCCCTTATCATCATTGCACCCATTACTCAGACATCCCTTACCACCTCACCCACTTGCATGGCCTGGATTTGTATTCACCAAGAAACACCCCACATCCAATGAGAACTAACCCAATAGGACATGCTAATGTCCCCTCCAAACCTGGCTTGTAGAATAACGTAATGTCTTTGAGCACTTGTTTGGGAAAAGGGGGTTTTTTGCACATGTTTAAATAACTTGATTATTAGATGTGCTTGACATTGCTATGATCCCTGTGACTTATGAGCCCATGGAGGGCGTACTTGTTGTTGTTGTAGGGACACACCTAACATATAGTTACACATGGGGAGATGATTATTTTAGACCTCCATAGCGATAAAATTCCACTAGATGGATGTTGAGAACCTAGCCGAGGGTAGAGACAGATCAAAGATTTTCACCAGAGAGAGAGGAGGACGTTCCACTAGAGACATCCTGGTAGGCCTGAACCCAAGGGGGTCTTTTCCTTCTCACCATGATGTTTTCCTTGAAAGGCCCATGACATCACCCATGTGACCCATGACGTCACCCAACATTTTGGACACTTTAGAGGTAGTTGTGTGCCAAGCGTCACATGTGGTTTGATCAGAAGTCCTTAAGAGGCCTAACATTTTTCTATTGGAGGCCAACGTTTCAATAAAAAGGCCTAATGTCACCATAAAATGGAATTGCTGACGATTAAAATCGCAACGAAGTTTTTTCCCGCAAAGTGTTGCTAAAGCCTATTATTATAATACTAAATAATACTACTAGTTGGGACCCCCTTGTAGATTGGAGATCAGGTCTGGTCATTATTTGATGTTGTGATGATGTTCGACACTACTTACGTGGTTGACGAGATCTTGTTTTTATTGGCTATGGATTGGGCTTATGAAGTATTGGTTCTTTATTTTACAATCGACCTATGTAATCCTTGTTATCACTGCTATCTGTTATGGGGATCTATTACTAGGAGACCTGCAAAATAAATATGTTAGCAATGACACGTACAAGTAATTAGAAAGAAATGAGAAGCAATGCAACAATGCAAAGGGAGGAATTTAAACTATCTTATATACTATACTACATGCATGAAAGATTAAAATGATTATGGTTAAATCCTAGCTAGCAAGTAAATGGTTATGCGATTTTATTGAGTTATATGGTTACTATGCATATGGTAGGATAAAATGTGGGTGGCACATTTGAAAAAGTTAAAGTTGCTAATGCTTATGTGATTTGTTGTGTATATGGAACATGATTGATTTGTGTTATGGAATAAGTTAAGAGTATGATATGGTAGCGTGATTGATGGGTGATGGTTTCGATACATCATGTGATTAATGGTGTAAATGAAAGGCTCGTTGGCATGTACTAAGAAGTTAATGGATTCTGAATGGAGGCAACGTGCATTTACTGCATGTCGCCTTTACGCCTTTTCTGGTCGCCACCCTAATCGGGCTATTTTTCATCCTTGTTGCTGTGGTTATGCTTCGATTTCCTAGTAGAGAGGAACCACTCGACCATCTTGCGTTTTAAGGTACTTCGATCACAGGTATTTCTTTTTTTGGACATCCATGAGTCTGCTCTGTTATGAAATGGATATTGGCTTGAATGTATGGGTTGTGTTTTCCTCAAGTACTAAAACTGTGTAAAATTGTGATTTTGGTGGCTTTCTCTATGATAATGTCTAAAGTTACAGTGTATTGGGATATCCTGGGTGTTAGCAACCATAAGGGATCTTTCTTATCCTTGTTGGTTTAGTTAGAGGGTTTATTTTAGGTATTAGGTGCCTGTCTATCCTCACACATTCGTCGCTATATCCGGTCTTTGGTTTTTGTGGGTTTAATGGTTGGGAGCACTCTGTGTCACTATGTTCTGTTCACTTGAACATTGGTTTGTTTTCACCATCAAAGGTTGCGCAGTGTGTTACTTGGTTCTTTCTTGGCCCTGTCTTCACTTCAGCTTTATGGTTGCTTGATAGGAGAACCACGAGGATTATACCCTGCATGTGTTAAGTATCATTGCCAGGCTGAACTGAAGCCTCACCCTTCTATTTTATCCCTCCTGCCATGAGATTTGTTACATGTCCACGAATAAGCTGTGGTTCTCCCTGCATATGCACTGTTGGTCTTCGAAGCTTTCACCATTGAAATAAGTTGGCTCTAGATTTCCCGTGTTGGTCATATAAAAAACCCTTAACTCTATAGGTTTGAAGGTTGATAGAGAAGACCTGCGTGGCCTGTTGGGTTTTCTACTTCGTTATTGTTGGAGGGTTGTGTATTGTCGAAGAAATTGAGTACAATCTCACCCAGTTGGTCATGTCACAATCATGTTGGTTTTGATATCTACTTACTACATATGTTATAACAATGGATAAACCCTGCATTGTTAATTGGATAGTTAAAAATACACAGTCGTTGTCTTTGTGTTTGATAATCCAGTATGGTTTTAATTGAGAAGGTCACTACCTCATTCTATATCGATGTGTGGGTATGTGTGGTTTCCACATCATGTTAAGTCGGTTGTTGATTGTTACAATATTCCAAGTATAGGCTCAACATTGAATTGGTTGATTGGTTGATACACAATCATTGTCATTTTGCACCAAAGATTATTTGGATGTTTAACTCGGCATTGGTTACAATTGTTTAATGATGTTCACGCATAATGAGTGTGTGATGTTCCTTCACCATGAATAAATGGTCATTATAACAATGAGATTTTGGGGCGGAGTGGTTATTATAACCGGGATGACTGTAGAAATTCCATCCACCATATGCGTTATGGTTATTTGATTGCGTCATTAGGAATGAGCCTAATTTTTATGCAACATGGTTGATTGTAGTTTGATTAATTTGAAGCAATGTTGTATTAGATTAATAGCTCAGCCCGATGGGTTGAGTTATTTAAAAAAAAAAAAAAGGCAATACCTGTTATATTAAACTTTCAAAAAAGGAAATACACTTGGCATACAAGTGCCAGTTGTCCTGCCTATACAGGAAACTAGGACAGTTGGCCTGTCCACAACAACATGCAAAATTAGGCCTCATGTTTCACCACCCTGCCCGAAGGAAACCAGGGTGCAAGTCCGTCATCCTTAGTAGTCTAGGAAAGTTTGTACTGAAGCTAACTAGGCTAGTAACTAAAGAGCGACAGCTCTGATAAACAGTAACAAAAAAGATAATGGAGACCATAGGAGATAGCAGAACCTATTTGAAATCCTCGCATCCTTCCTTAGCTTTTCCGTCGTTCATAGGAATGACGAAGGGCTGAGCACAGGTGGGACATTGGCACCGTGGCATGGCCTTGGAGTAGGCTGCATAGAGCATGTCTAAGCGCTGGCTGACTCGTACGGCTCTGAAAATTTGATCCTCCACCAAGCTGCACATTTTGAAAATTGAATTCAGGTGCTCTGGATGCAGGAGCTGTGGCGACGGAGGTGACTTCATTTTAGCCTCCGCTTCCTTGTGGCCCGACATCGTCCTCTCCTTCTGCGGATCGGCGGTGCATATTGGCAACTCCTCCTTAGCCTTTGTTTCCTTATGGCCCGACGTCGTCCTCTACGTCTGCGGGTAGACTATATGTTCCGGCAACTCCTTTTCCATTGGGCAGGCGTCGAATTCTACACTCGGAGCATTGGTGGAAGTACGAGACTCGCCCAAATTGGGTGCTGGTGGCGCTCGTCCAAAGCTCGCCGGAGGGTCCCAATTGTTCGGGACAGTGAACAACCGACTCTATGAGAAGTCCAATGGGAGTTCTAAGGACAGGTCCTCTTCCACATAGGTCTGAGGAGGCGAGTTTGGAGCTGTGGTGTCACCTTTCGAACCTCGACGATTTTTCTTGGCCAAGAGCAGAGCCCTTTCGAACCTCTTGTACCACTTTTTATGTGCATCCGCCGCATACCAGCCGACGCCTCTGCGGGGTCTTCCCCTTGCCCGTGGCATTAAGAGAGCGAGGGAGAGTGCCAGGATACCTCCTGTGCAGTGGTTCTTTCTCCGCTCAACCAAATTCAAATGCATTCTGGGAGGTCCTATTGAACTGATAATCACATAAACCATGGTTGTCAGCATTAACGCCGAGAGCTTAATGCTCTGGCTGGTCGTCCCTTTCTCACGCGTGAGGGGGTCCATCAATAACCAGTGTCTGACGGAGGTAAGGGCCTTAATAACTGGCCATAGCTGGGGGTAGGTGCCACCATTAATTTCCCCTCCCTTTGCACCTCCACGTGCCCACTCTTTCCACCTGGCACCCCATCCGAGGGTAGGAAATCCTTGCTGGTTAGGAGTTGACATTGCTGGAATATGTCGGAGGCTTCGGAGGTCTTAGCATCCCAGATTATTCGTTCCTGTTCTCTTTGGACTCCTTCGTTTGCCAGGTAGTCAACCACGCCATTTGCCTTCCTTTTGACATGGGAGGGGATTATGCTGAAGTTGCGCTCGAGTATACCTTCGAAGTCCTCAAGCAGTCCTACAAGTCGCTAGCTGGGAGATATTTTTTGCGGGTTACCCCCTTCCAAAATTATTTTGTGGCTGGATAGGGCCACAAAAGTTCGAAGGCCCTGTAGGAGGCCCATTATTTCCTCTACATTGTTCGTGGTTTCCCCTATATACCCTGCTGTTAAGGCTAAAATTTCACCTGTAGAATTTCTGATCACCGCCCCGTAACCTACGGGTACTGGATTGACTTTTGAAGCTCCGTCAAAATTGATTTTTATGAACCCATTAGGGGGGGGGTCCAGGTGGTTG
>SNQJ01S0041272.1:109683-121237 GCA_010110895.2 Picea sitchensis | reverse complement strand
ATATATACTTACGATTTTTGTAATAATGTTCATCCTCAGTTGTGGGAGAACAAGGATATGGAGTTATAATACAGACTGAAGCAGAATTTGGTGTTTTGTCACAGCTTTAGCTTCTCATTATATCAATATTTTGTTTCATGTTGCGTATATAAATTTGTTTATGGTTTATGACTACTTTAGCTATCTAAATCATGTGCAAATGATATAATTGTAATCACTGTTATCCATATCTTGTCTCTTCCAAATAGATAAAAGACATAACAATTGTTAATTCAGTTTGTGAATGACAAGTTTATCTTCTTCATAGATTGAATTGTTATATATAAGTTTTTGCATAACAGGTTTCCCTTATTGCAGGAATTTGTAATCATAAGATTGTTATGATTTTCTTTTATGTCTTGTTTGTCCTTTAAAACACTTCAAAGAGCAGCGCAACCAATCGTTTACGAAAAGATTTGGAATAACCGGTGCGAGTTTCCTCCTCCGACCAGCTTAGAAGTCATCATACACAGGGCAGACTTGGAGCGTTTCCAGGTCAATTAGTCTGTTGTTTACTGTTTTCATTAAGTAGTTTAATTCAGATATAAGTTTAATTAGATTTATATTACATTGTTTAATTTCAGTAAATATATTAGATCGTTTAATTTCAATAGTTTTACTTTTTATTCATAAAATATAAAAAATCAAAAAGAGATCCTTGGCTGTCTTAGGGCAGAAAACACATGAGTTTTGCAGGTTTTAATTAAATCTGTTGGCTGTTTATAGTGTACATTTGTGAATAAGTAATATTACAGTTGATAATTATATAGTTGATTTGAGTTATTATAATAGTAATTAGTCGATTGTATATAATAGTTAGAATAGTTATATTTAGTTTTAGTTTGATTTAGTAGTTATATTAGTGTGTTCGTTTCTTTTATTTTTAGTTAGTTTGTTTTATTAGTTTTAGTTAATTTTAGTTTGTTTTATTAGTTTTAGTTAGTTTAGTTTGTTTTGTTTATTTTAGTTAGATTACTTAGCTCAGATCATTTCTCTCTTTGGTTTTCTTAAAAGACCTTAGAGCGGTCAACGGAGCCGTTAAACTCGTCAAGGTGGTCCATTCCAAACAGCTTGGGTTATTTAGACAACCCCGGACCGGTTCCGCTCTCCCAGTTGACGGACGGTCAATTTCGCCCGCCAACATACCTCCACATCTTCAAGGCATGCACTATGGCTGCCAACTCCAAATCATGGGTTGCATAGTGTCTTTCATGCTCCTTCAACTTCCTTGATTCATAACATACCACATAACCATTTCGACTAAGGACTCCACCCAGTCCTTCTTTACATGCATCAATGCATACAATGAAGTATTCAATTGAATAAACAATCCTCAGTATTGGAGAACTTGTTAATAGTTGCTTCAAATGTTGGAAACTTGTTTCACAATCTTATGTCCACTCAAACTTCACATCATTTTTCTGCAATGAAGTAATTGGATGTGAAATCTTTGAGAATCCTTCAATAAATCTCGTATAGTAACTTGCAAGACCGATGAATGATCCCACCTCTAAGACATTCCTTAGTGTTAGCCAAATTTCTATGGCCTTTATCTTTTCTGGATATACTGTTATCCATTCCTTGGAGATGATATGGCCCAAGTAATGGATTTTTTTTTGGTAAAATGAGCACTTGCTCAACTTGGCATACAACTAATTCTCCCTCAAAATATGTAACACCATTCTCAATTTTTTCTCATGCTCTTCTTCAGACTTAGAATATATCAAAATATTATCCAAGAAGACAATGAAAAACTTATCCAAGTAATTCTTGAATACACCTTGTTAGCACTGAAAGTCACCCTTAGATTGCAGGAGGATAAGCCTAGTACCCATCACAGTTTTTGGTGGATGTTGGTTTTATATGAGTGGGGGTCAATGGACAAAATTCAATATATGAATGATGTTCAACATAGAACTAGACAAGAAATGCACAGGAAAGTGAGGGCCACAACTAACTTCAGTCAGTGAATTGAGTTTAAGTGTGAGCAGAGGGAAGACTTAGTAAGAAAGGTGGAAAAGACTGCTATGGGAATCAGGCCTTCAAGCATCTTGGAAAAGAAAAAATCAAACTCAAGATAACTCTTAAGCTCGAGCTTCAGACACTGAAATATGTCCAAACAACATAGTCACAACAACACAATGATCAAACCTACATCACCATGTAGCTACAAAAACTCGATTGGATCCTACATGCCTGAGCCATTCAGTGTAAGAGGGGAAAAGATCACAATGAAACTGACTAAAAATGGTTACGATACTGCTGCAATCAAACCTACATTACAACAACATAACAACCCTTGACTGGATCCTCCATGCCCGAGTGTTTTAGCACAGTTTTTACAAAGAGATGAAAAGAGGTTGACTTCTATTAATCTGAAAGTCTCAAATCTGATACATAACCAGAGAACAGTTCTGGTATCAAAAAATTATAAAATATGGAGCTCTGCCAACCAATTGACGACCTTAACAAAATATCAAAACTAATTATTTATACTGAGAACAATTCACCACTACCAGGAGTGTGACCTGGCCACTACAATCAAAGCTTTCCGTTGAAGACTTCTTCTATTAGACTGAACGTGTATCCCTCTGTCAGACGCGAGCACAGATCGACATGGTTTTTGCAGGGAAATCTGTCCACATGGGTACCATGGGCTGACGGTTAAGTCCCCACGTCCGGACCCTACATGCCTTCCATTTATGGAGTGAGCCGAGGTTTCAACCACCATCTCTATTTTCATTAACTGCCTCCTCAAAGATTGAACGATACCTAATGCTCAGGGGGTGACTACACGTTGCTCTAGGATAGGATGCCATATAAACATGAGATTGCGGGGCCATCAAAATTGGTATGGATTTAGAGTGCTTTTGGGCCCGCAATCCATCAGATTTTGCCACGTAGCATTTTCGCCATACCATGGATTCCATTGCGAGACTGCTTAAGAACAATATCGCCTGAGCATGTTGCATCCCCGCAATGGACTGTGGCCGTAGGTCTGGTCCCGATCTGTGATCTGAGAACACCTGCTAGATTTAGCGCCAATGCCAAGCTTAATCGCCCACCAACTTTAGGATCTGCGAAAAGTGTGTCTTGGGATGGGGCGCTACTTTTGGCATTGAACAGTAACAACTCTCAGAGGATGATCTATGTGGAGGCCTGACGTCACCATGTTGATATGTCTTGGATTGAGAGGTGACATGTGTCACTCGAAAATAGGCAGAAAGCATGTCTAAAATGCTTGAAATGAGTGACATGTGTTAGCGCTAGATGGATTCCATGAACTTGGTTCTCCAACGCTTGGGTGCTAGCTCCTTTTCCTTTGGCTCTTCTATGTGATTTTACCCGGAGCTGGCAATCTGATGACACGTGTCTTCTTGAATTGAATGACCGAGAATTGCTTCAGGTCTCCCGACTCCGGGAAAATCAAATCTCAAACCTCCTTTGCCTTCAACTGCTTTTACCCGGAGCTATGGATTTGATGATGTGTGGCCCTCCTGAGATCGACGACTGAGATCCCTTTGGGACTCCGGGACTTCAGGCCTTCGGGAGGCACTGCCGCTAAGATCAACGACTCCCTGTTTATTTTGAGATCAATGTGTTAGAAAACAAGATCGTGGAGCAATAAAATAAAACAAATGTGGAAATAAAATACAGAGGATACACAATACAATAGAGACACAAATATACGTGGTTCACCCAGTGTGGGCTACGTATACCAGATAAATTTCCAGGTCCTTCCTTTATTATTATCCAGCAAATTAAGGGATACAACCTACAACAAACCCGTTGTAACTTCCTCTTCTTTCTCTCACAATCTCCTATCTCAGAATACAATATTCGCCATAATGCATAGCCGCAATACATTTCCCTCATAACAGAGGGTTGCCTTCTATGGAAAAAAACCCTAACATAATTTCTACCATTAGATCTGTGACCTTATAATGAACGGTCCAGATTTACAATGAAATTACAATATACATTTACAAAGCAATTTCTCCTCTGCACTCCCCCACGTGGAAGAGTGTACACACTTCTAGGGTGTAAATACTTCATGGGGTATAAACACGGCTAAAAACAAAAGGCCTCTGAATCAGGAAGATAATCAGGCTCCACAACCAACACAATGGTCCAGGATTGCTTCGGGAGTTCGAGCTTCGACTCTCCAAAAGTTTTATGCAATTCTCACTTAGAAACTCTCGAATCTCACTTCCTCGAACGCTTGTATCAGCTGCCACCTGTCCCCTTTAAGATCAACGGCTCGTGATCGCTTCAGGACTTCAAATATTTTTATTGCGCTATACTTCATGCAATTTTGAAACTTTGAATACCTGGGGGCTGCTAATCCAATCTTCACAGGGGATCCCCACTGTTGCAAAATGGACTCGTATGCTGCTTGTGATTCAAGTCCGAAATAAACTGTTTTGAAAGTTGCGCTTCATGCTCAAGGCTACGGCCTGTGTGAACAAGGACCTGGACAATTTTGTTGCAGGCTTGGGAAAATAGGGAGACCAGTGAATGAAACATAGGAGGCGAGTGTTCGTCCTCGAAGAAAAACAGAGGGGCTTGGTGCCAAGGTTTCTCTCAGGTAAGATATTCAAGGAAAACGAGGATGCACAAACGAACAAGGGAAAGCAGAGAACGATTTACAAGACGAAAGGGGGAAAAGCTTAAGATTTGGCCTGTGAAAAGGAGAGGGACGGGGCAAAATTACAGACCTAGGTAGAAACAACAAACACATACGACTCCAGACAACATTATGTGATAACACACCTTTCATGAGACACATGAAGATAGTTGGTGCATTTGTTATCCCAAATGGTACCATTGTGAACTCATAATGGTCATACCTTGTTCTGAAATAAGTCTTGTTGATGTCTTCTTCTTTAATTCTGACCTGATGATAGCCTGACCTGAGATCAATCTTGGAGAATATTTTTGCATCTTTCAGCTGATAAAAAAGGTCATCTATCCTTGGAAAATGATACTTATTCTTCACAGTTACTTTGTTCAACTTCCTGGAGTCGATACAAAGTCTCAAATCTCCATCATTTTTCTTCACAAACAATACTGGGGCACCCCAAGGTGACACACTTGGGTGTATATACCCCTTCTTTAGAAGCTCTTCAAGTTGCATGTACAATTCCTTCAGTTCAGGTGTACTCATCCTGTAAGGGGTCTTAGATACCGGAGCTACTCTAGGTATCAGATTGATAGAGAAGTCAATATATCTTTTGGGTGGAAATCCTGGTATCTCCTTGAATACATCTTCAACCTCTTTCAGGACTACGCAATTTTCAATATCTGGCACCTTATCTCTAGGTGTCTCTTCCATCTGCGCTACAAATATTTGACACCCTTTTATGTAAGTCTTCTTCAGATGCAAGGTTGATATTTCTCTGATAGTTATTGCTCTGGGAATCCCTTGTATTGTCTTTTAGTTGCATACCTCATCCAAGCAAGTAAATGCTTTGTTATAATAATCTAGGAAAGCATGATGTTGGTCCAACCAATCCATACCAATTAGGCAGTCATAAGAACCTAAAGGTATGATATTCAACTCTCCGCTGGTGTTTAGTCCATTCATGTTCATTGGACATGCTTTGACCATCTCATTAATCTTCCTTTTAGCTCATGTAGCTAGTTACATCATCCAAGGTTTTCCAAGCTTGCTTCTTGGAAAATGAAATCTTTCCACCATCTTAGGATCTAGATAACTATGACTATCTCCTCAATCAATTAAAATAGCAATGGGATAATTATTGATCTTACCTTCCACTTCGATCATATGCGACTGGAATTCAACTTGTTTGTTGTCCAAGGTTTCATAGATATTAGATATACTTATGCCCATGTCCTCCACTGTTTTAGCTGGCTACGCATGGTGAACAGTCCTCACTCTTTCACTACTATGAGGGAAATATTTGTACATATGATCTCCTTTACAACCCTAACATTGAATAGGTTGTTTCCTTAGCCTTTTCCCTAATGGCTCTGTCATTCTGGATTATTTAGTTGATAGTTTCTCGTGATAGTTATTTCTGAAGAATGATGAATTAGTTCCCTTCTTCCTCTATTCCATCTTGTTTTTATTCTTATTTTCCCAAGCTTTCTGATAAGATGCCTTCCCTTTTTGTTTCTCATAAAGGCACCTAGCCCTTCCTATTGTTTCCTCCAAATTTTTGGGGTCATCATATTGTATTATGAAACTGATAAATGATGGCATCCCACTCAAATATCTATGAATCTTAACGTGTTCATCTTTGATGAAGGAAACATATTTCAACAACTCTAAAGACCTCCTTTCATACTCATCTATGGTCAAACTTTCAATCTTAAGTTCAAAGAATTCCTTCATTTTATTATCATAATATCTCTTAGTCAAGTATTTCCTATGAAAATACCTCTTGAACTATCTCCAAGTCACCTTATTCTCATCAATGTGTTTCACCTGCACAAATTGGTCCCACCACATTGATGTTTTCTCTTTGAGTTGATAAATAACAATTATATCTTCTGCATGTGAAGAGTAATTATGCAACTGGAAATACTTTATCATATTCACCAGACATGTTTCTACATCCTCATCCTTCTTATGTTCGCCATCAAAGGTAGGAGGCTTGATTTTTTTCATTTCCCCTTGATGTTCATCCACTCCATACTTCTTCTTTTGCTTCCTAACAGGGGATGGAATTGCACTGTTATGTGATCTCCTAGTTGAATGTCTTGGAGAGTGGTGGTGTTGTCTGCCAACACTTCTGCTATGCACTAATCTTCCCCTCTTACCATGAGACTTATGGCTCCCTGATCTACTTGACTTGGTCTACTTATCCATCTTCTTCTCAATTCTGTCCAAAATCTGCATCAACTTGATGTTAAAGTCTTCATGTTGCTCTTTGGCTTTCATAAGCCTCTCATTATCAATTTTATGACTTTGGGCATCCTTTTTCAAACATTTTATGGTTTCCACCAAGTTCATGATTTGTCCCTTACCTTATCCATGTCCATTTGAATTTGTTCCTTCATTACCTATATGAACATACATCCCTCTGATATCCTCTTCATGGCTATAAATTCCTTGCACATATTCCATGATCCCAAACTTTTATTGATCCCACTTTGATCTATTGTTGTTATTTCTGCAAAATGTGCAGCCAACAAAATTTGTTAGGCTAAACAATTTGACAAATCATGAAGTGATGTAAAATTCTATTTTCATATAGCATCATAATTTCTTTCTTCTGATTCCCTGTGAAGATTAACTGTCCAATCGACTTCGCATGCACTACTTCTCAATTATAACTTCATAATTAACGTGTCGGTTTTACACATGCAACAGTAAAATGAAGTGCATGCATCGCACATTAGTATCAGTGTGCATATATTTTTGTCGTGCACCCATATTCTACTTGGCACTCTTTGGTATTGCACACAAATACTCTACGCACACTGTCTGCACTACACTACACCACACCATGGTTTTAGTGTGTTTATACTGCGTGCACCACCAATACAACATTGTGCACACATCCATGGAGTCAAATTATGCTTTGCTACACTTCAATTACACATTTTGCACATCACATTATTACTCGTGGGTCACAAAGTTTGTACCCTACGATGCCAAACCTCAACACACTTATAGTTTGCGCACGTCACCCATTATACATGGCGCAGTGCCACACTTTAGTGCACATACCCTATGCACCCTTATTTCTTTGCGCAACACCAAACGTTCAATGTGCATAGTTGTGTAACATCATTTTTCCCCATCATTGATTCTGCATAGTATAGTACCCAAATTTTAATGACCACTCCAATGCACCTTTAATTTTTCTACACGTCATTACTGCTTAGTGTGCACAACATTCTCGACACTTAACTTATTTTTCATAGATTTTTGATGTAGAAATTGGGGCTTTTGCTCAAAGGTCACCCAATTTCCACCATGGACTTTCTACAACTATGAAACTTGTTCAATTTCACTCCAGTACATCCAAATTCAACTTCTGCAACAACAATTCTTGTGTGTGTCATTGGTTGACATTTNTTCATCTTTGATGAAGGAAACATATTTCAACAACTCTAAAGACCTCCTTTCATACTCATCTATGGTCAAACTTTCAATCTTAAGTTCAAAGAATTCCTTCATTTTATTATCATAATATCTCTTAGTCAAGTATTTCCTATGAAAATACCTCTTGAACTATCTCCAAGTCACCTTATTCTCATCAATGTGTTTCACCTGCACAAATTGGTCCCACCACATTGATGTTTTCTCTTTGAGTTGATAAATAACAATTATATCTTCTGCATGTGAAGAGTAATTATGCAACTGGAAATACTTTATCATATTCACCAGACATGTTTCTACATCCTCATCCTTCTTATGTTCGCCATCAAAGGTAGGAGGCTTGATTTTTTTCATTTCCCCTTGATGTTCATCCACTCCATACTTCTTCTTTTGCTTCCTAACAGGGGATGGAATTGCACTGTTATGTGATCTCCTAGTTGAATGTCTTGGAGAGTGGTGGTGTTGTCTGCCAACACTTCTGCTATGCACTAATCTTCCCCTCTTACCATGAGACTTATGGCTCCCTGATCTACTTGACTTGGTCTACTTATCCATCTTCTTCTCAATTCTGTCCAAAATCTGCATCAACTTGATGTTAAAGTCTTCATGTTGCTCTTTGGCTTTCATAAGCCTCTCATTATCAATTTTATGACTTTGGGCATCCTTTTTCAAACATTTTATGGTTTCCACCAAGTTCATGATTTGTCCCTTACCTTATCCATGTCCATTTGAATTTGTTCCTTCATTACCTATATGAACATACATCCCTCTGATATCCTCTTCATGGCTATAAATTCCTTGCACATATTCCATGATCCCAAACTTTTATTGATCCCACTTTGATCTATTGTTGTTATTTCTGCAAAATGTGCAGCCAACAAAATTTGTTAGGCTAAACAATTTGACAAATCATGAAGTGATGTAAAATTCTATTTTCATATAGCATCATAATTTCTTTCTTCTGATTCCCTGTGAAGATTAACTGTCCAATCGACTTCGCATGCACTACTTCTCAATTATAACTTCATAATTAACGTGTCGGTTTTACACATGCAACAGTAAAATGAAGTGCATGCATCGCACATTAGTATCAGTGTGCATATATTTTTGTCGTGCACCCATATTCTACTTGGCACTCTTTGGTATTGCACACAAATACTCTACGCACACTGTCTGCACTACACTACACCACACCATGGTTTTAGTGTGTTTATACTGCGTGCACCACCAATACAACATTGTGCACACATCCATGGAGTCAAATTATGCTTTGCTACACTTCAATTACACATTTTGCACATCACATTATTACTCGTGGGTCACAAAGTTTGTACCCTACGATGCCAAACCTCAACACACTTATAGTTTGCGCACGTCACCCATTATACATGGCGCAGTGCCACACTTTAGTGCACATACCCTATGCACCCTTATTTCTTTGCGCAACACCAAACGTTCAATGTGCATAGTTGTGTAACATCATTTTTCCCCATCATTGATTCTGCATAGTATAGTACCCAAATTTTAATGACCACTCCAATGCACCTTTAATTTTTCTACACGTCATTACTGCTTAGTGTGCACAACATTCTCGACACTTAACTTATTTTTCATAGATTTTTGATGTAGAAATTGGGGCTTTTGCTCAAAGGTCACCCAATTTCCACCATGGACTTTCTACAACTATGAAACTTGTTCAATTTCACTCCAGTACATCCAAATTCAACTTCTGCAACAACAATTCTTGTGTGTGTCATTGGTTGACATTTCTGGTGTGATTGTTTCCAAATTCCTTCTCGAATTGTGAATTTTGTTCAACAATTCAACCCAATTTGTCTTAAGCTTCTCTGTAACTTCACATTCAACTAGTTTTTTCCTGAATTTCCCTAAACGGGGACTAAAATAAGGAATATCTCTTCACTTAACCAATTTCCCCAAATCCTTCATGAATTTAGCGACCAAAATTGGGGCTTTTACCCAATTCTACTAAATTGCTTAAATTTACGTCATAGGTGCATTGTAACTTGAAAATTCAACCACTCCTGAATTCAATTCCTTGTGAAACTATGCTTCGACATGATGTTAACTCAGACCATCTAGGCTCAGTGTTGAAAACTGGGCTCTGATACCAATTTGTAACACCCTGAGCCACTTGCTGGGAAATGCCACTTAAAACAAAAATTTCTTTCTTTGATACCATATTTGTAGCATACCCATGTTACCAAACTCTCCTCTGATACCAATTTGCAATGCACTCAGCCACCCAGGCCGAGTCACGTCACTCAAACTAGTCTTGTCATCAATTCTGATGCCAATTTACCAGCAAATCCACCTAAATTACTCTGAGACAACTCTGTCACTAATTAAAACATGTAAATACTCTGCAATGCATGAATACATACATTTTTATAACATATTTATACACAATCATAACAAAATTACACATGCAACATAAATAACCTATACCCATGTCAGTAATTGCATAAATATTACTATAAACATTATTTAACACACAATTCGACACTTATCTTTGCAATAAAGACACCAACTACGAGAAGACCTTCCACGTTCCTCCCAGCCTTAGACTGCACCATTCATAAATCTCAACAGTGGGTCACCCCCGAACTGGGGCTAAACTCCACTTGGGTAAGGGTTCCCAACTAGGATAAAGTATCTCACTCGACGGGAACTTATTCATGGATGCCAATTCACGCTAACATCCTACAATCTCTCATTCCCCACATGCATGTCCCACTCCAGGAAGTGTGCACCTTCTCTTCTCAACATTCCTTCGGTTGCCCCACTTCCCTTCCATGGCTTCAACAACAATCCAGACATGAAGTCTTAGAGCCATGTTGTTGCATTTTGGCACCTCGGGAAATAATTCCCAACAATTCTCTCACCTTGAGAGAATGCAATCTCCCACGGGCCTGGCAACCCGCCTCCTCCGTCTAGCTCTCCAAGCTAAACCATATAAGGGTAACTTCGACAGTAATCCTCATACTGGTCACAGTAACAATCGGGTTCCATAACAGTCATAGTCGGCTCTATGCCAGCACCTTCCACTATTGATCACGCTCGTGATGGTCGAATCATTCCCCCTAATCCCCCCCACTAGAATTGACTAAGTCCAACTATCTGACTGCATGTTCCCAACCTACCAATTGTCANCACGTTGAGAACTACCTTCAGTCCAGAACATGTTCCCAACTTGACACTTGTCATGTTGAGAACTGTCTTTAGCCACATGTCCCCTCGTTAGGACTTCGGATAAAATAATGTATCCTAACTTTACACTTTTTAAGGAATATTAATATAATACTCACTTTATATTTTTAAAGAAATATTAATATAATATTCCTTTTGGGGTTTAAGCCCCTTTAACCTAGCCCCCTTGACCTCAACTAGTGGAGTTTAAGCCCCCCATTCTCTTTTACGTGT
>SNQJ01S0041272.1:69697-89960 GCA_010110895.2 Picea sitchensis | reverse complement strand
AAAAGGTTTGAAAAAATAAAATAGACAAAATACAAATAAAAACACTTTTGAACATGTGAACAACTTAAGCAAATTCATTGTTTAAGTACTAAAATCATCTTCTATACCACTCAATGACAAACAAAAAGAAAAGTAAATATATTAATTATGAAAGAGTAAAAAATAGCGAACAAAAGATGCAAAATGCATATTTAATCCACGAGAGTTGCAAGTAGCATAATTAATGTCCAATGGAAAATGAATGTAATTAAAAGATGTGTATATATGGATCAAAATCTTTTTATAGACTTTGTATTTTTTTTTTAAAGTAAAATGTTTGTAAAAATATATGGGTGGTAATTGTGGGTAGTGTACAAGATTTTGAAGAAAAATGAATTTCCTATTATACCCTGGGTTTGGGAATCTCTTCAATAACTTTGTTGAGTCATATTTCTTTGTGGAGAGGTGTGTTTATCACAAAAGAAGAACCAAGTTTTTGTTCCAAGGGATTCAATTTTAGTGATTCAAGTTATGATTGGTAAATTTGAGTTGGAAAGTGATGCTTTAAACATATTTACCTCAAGAATTCTCCACTGGGCTAAGGTAGTGTCTTTCTTAAGCCTAGGAAATTTTATAAAAATGGGGTAAGGGGCATCATCTCCATACCATAGTGGAATTTGAATGCCACATATCCATATCACTTAATGCAATGTAACATTAGGATACATCATGGGACAGATGGAAGGTTGGTAGTGTTGTTCACACATTTGAATTGCATGGGGGACAATTGGGTTATTCAATGTGAAGTGTGTGAGTTACCTTTGAAATTTGGGAAACCATTTGTCATGGCAACCCTCGACATTAGTGCTTTCATTTGAGAGGTTCTCTCATGGGTTTTGAGGGACTGATGCAGTGCGTCGGGAGGAATAAGGAAACATTCCAGGGTCCTTGCGGGTGGTCGATGGTGATTATGGGTGGTGAATTTAGAATGCATTATGTTTTCGATGTTGTATTCTTCTTCAATTCAGACCAGGAAATCCCTGGTCTTCAAGTTGCCTCTCTTTGTGCTAGTCTTTGGTGACAATTTTTATGTTATAGTTATGTTTACTCATGATAGCTTCTATCCTTTTCTTCATGTCTTTTTTAAAGTTGGAATTGAGAATTTATATTTGGGGATAACATGGTTTGGTCCTCTATCTAATCTGGTGCATAGTTTCTTTGGGCATAAATGGATAACTCAGACTGGAAAAAAGATAGGAAAATACTTCGACAACATGAGGAAATTACTCAAGTGAACACTAATTCCCTTCTACATATTTCATTAAATCTTTCAAAATTGGAGCAAGCTAGTTCCACCAATGCTACAAATATTATGAATCTTCTCTTAGTTCTGAAACAAAGGGTTGATGCGTTAGAAGTTGAATGCCAACAACTACAGTCTCTGGTTATCCCACATTGTTTGGATTCACTCTCTCTGGTGTCAAATAATCATGGTTCAATGAATTCATTGCATGAATATCAATGTGAAGAAGACATAGTGGGTAAGGCCCTTGTTCCCATGAAATTTGAAGATATTGGCTCCCCTCATTCTACCAAGGTTTCAGAGTAGTCTTTTTATTGGGTCAATTTGTAAAGAAAAATACTTGTAGAATTGTCTAGAATTATCTAGAATTCATATATGGAAAAGGATTTAGTTTTTGTTTTAGTTACTCTAGAAATATGCTCAGCCCAAGTGAAAATTTTTGTAATTTTGTATGACATTGTTGTTTTCTTCAGCATAGCCCTTTTAAATTAACATAAATTTTTATTGAGGTTAAAAAAAGTGCTTGCAAAAATAGAATAAAAAAAGTACAAATAAAAATACTTCACCTTGACATAAAAATATGTTAGAGTGTGAGTTCCTAAACAATCGCAAAGTCAAAGACCACTCATTTACGAGTTGTAAAGCTTATCTATTAATGAGGTGTTGTCACGATCCATTCATGAGTTGTCAATGAGATCTATATCTAGATTTAGAAGTGGTCCATCCATGTAGTATAAATTTATATTATGAAATGAATACAATGTGTAAGAGAATGGCATAAAGCCTTTTCCAGGAGTTTTTATCTTGTGCTCTAGTTCTTAACATAATATTAGAATTTCCTTGGGACCTAATAGTTTCTTCATGGTAATAATTGATGAAAGGTAAGGAATTGGAATTCTTCATAGTAGTCATTCGTGACAGAATAACAATGTTGTCTACACCAAATGAATCACAAATCTACATCCATTTGTACACACAATGGCAAAGACAAGGTCATGAATTTCTCAATGTCTTATCAATTTAAGTTGTAAATGTTTTTTTTTTAAATGTATTTTGGAGAATCTACCATGCCAATGTATGTTGAAAGTAGATATATAGCAAAAGTTACCAAGGATTTTTTTGGCATAGTGGTTGTTTACAAGGAAAGAAATGCAATGCTATAGATTGAGGGTTTTGGAAATTTATAGATCTAGATTTAAGGAACTATCCAAGCAATCCTAATATCGCTCACAAATCTATCCAACATTTTTCTCCTTTTCAGTAATGGATTCCATATCTGTTGCAATAATACATTAAATAGATCCTCTTTGAATTCGATCGCAACATTGATCCAAATAGATTCAAATCTGTAACATGTTTTTCTACTCTCATATTTGAGATCTGAGATCATGATTTCGATGATCTTGCGTATCAATCCCTCTGAGCATGCCTTCACCATGGATCTACATGAGTGATCTAGACAACTATGTGATCAGTTTATTATCCAGAGAAATTTTGTTATTGTTGTTGCTGAAGGATTCCTAGTAGTCAATCTTCCCTCCATTTCTCAACCTCTTTATTGCTACATATTATCCTGCCTCTTTCTTTTGTATTTTATTTTGGAGCAGGTCAACAATCAATGGAGCAAAACCTTGATTCATCACGTACCAGATGAATCTCTCATCTCCCTGGGAATTTAAAGAACAACCCAACAACACAAGTGTTGTGCAATATTGTCTAAGGAGTGCATGTAGAATAGCCCTCGTGTCAACAAGAATGAGAAAAGTAGGGCACATGCAACAAATTCACCACCTTGAAATAACTAAGAGTAGGAGCAAACCACAGATAAAAATTTCATTTTGTTCGACCAATGAATTCGCTTCCTCTCTTATCTGTACCAATTATTACTTAGATCACATCGACAAACAAGAACATTGTTGTGGACAACGCCTTCATCAGGGTTACAAAACAATAAAGAAGATTTGCCCATGACAGCTTGCATCAAGTAAGCCTGGTAAATTTGATTGATTGGGTGTTTGAAAATGTAGACAAACAACTTCAAAATACAATCATAAAGTCTATTGAAAGAAATCCCCAAAATAAGTTAGCCCAATGCATTGAATGGTTGCAATCATAGTTACCAAATTCGGTCGTATTGGAGAAAAAAATTCGGAAATTTGGAAATTTGATTCGAATTACGAATAATTTGATGAAATTCGGTTCGGTTTGGGATAGTGTGTAGGAATCCGGGTTGGAGTCATAACATCAATTAAGTGTTGGAAGAGAAAAGTGTTATGATTCTTGAAAAGGAAGACGGGTTGGAGTCAGACTTAGAAACTAGAAAGACAAACGAGAATGAATGAAACCAGCTGCTCATAGGTGAGGCAACACCTAGAGGCAACCAAAGAAACACCACTCAATTCATTGATTAAAAAATCAGGAGTACATGAATATATAGGATTACAACCAGTTTAGGGAGTTAGAACAAACTCCTAGGAAATAAGATCTAAGTTCTAAACTAATAGGTTCTCCATTATTTCCAAGTACCCCCTTTAATGGAGAAAGGATTGACATCCACACCTAACATCTCCCTAAACAATTGAAATTTTATCTTCCCAAGAAGCTTTGTAAAAATATCAGCAACATTGTCACTAGTATTACAATACATTAAAACAATATCATTAGACTGCATCTTTTCTCAAACAAAATGAAATTGAGCATCAACATGTTTTGTCCTTGAATGATAAACCGGATTATTCGCCAACTTGATTGAGCTATGGTTATTACATTTGATTATCGTAGATTTCCTTTGTTCTTCTCCAACATCTTGAAGAATTATTCTCAACCAAACAACTTCACAATTTGTTGCACACAAAGATTTACATTCTGCCTCAGTAGATGATACAGATACAGTAGGTTTCTTCTTACTGCTCCATGAAACAATCATGCATCCAATGCCAAAGGCATAACTTGTAGTAGATATCTGATCATCCGGATTGCCAGCCCAATCTAAATCTGAGTAACCTGTGAGCTCAACATAAAATGAATCAGTATATTTAATACCATAATCAATTGTGTCTTTGAGATACCCGAGTACCCCTTTCGCTGCATTCCAATGGCTTTCTAGAGGTTTTTCCATAAACTGACTTAACACACTAACATAATATGCTATGTCAGTCTGGTTGTAGTGAGATAATTCAAACTTCCCGCCATTTGTCTATACATTGTACCATTTACCTCCTTTGAACCATCATCACAATAAAGTTTCACGTTCTGCTGCATTGGAACAAAAGAAGCATTACACTTTTCCATATTAAACTTCTTAAGTACCTATCTGACATATTTACCTTGAGACACAAAGGTTTGACCATCATATCTCCAAACTTCAATACCTAGGCAGTAATGCAACTCACCAAGATCTTTCATTTCATATACATGTGGCATCTACTTCTTAATTCCACTAATCAAATTTTATGAATTTCCTGTAATAATTAAATCATCAACATATAGGGAAATCAATACAACATGCTCATTTTAATAAAACTTGGTATACATATTTGGATCACTTTTGTTCCTCATAAAACCCTGCTAAAAAAAGAAGGAATCTATCTTCTCATACCATGACCTAGGTGCCTGTTTCAACCCATACAATTCTTTCTTTAATTTACACACTAAATGTTCCTGACCACTTTTCACAAACCCCTCTGGTTGAGTAAGGTAAACCTCCCCCTTTAACTCACCATTCAAAACAACAAATTTTACATCTAATTGGTGAAGCTTCCAATGGTATTTTCTAGCTAAAGCAATTAACAATCTTATAGTATTTAATTTAGCTACTGGTGCAAATGTTTGTATGTAGTCAATACCCTCTTTCTGTGAGTACCCTTTTGCCACCAATATAGCTTTGTATTTGCCTATACTACCATCTTTTTTAAATTTAGGTTTGTATATCCATTTACATCCAATGGGCTTTTTATCTTTAGGCAATTTAGTCAATTCCCAAGTTTTGTTTTTCATTATAGAGTCATATTCTTCCTCCATTTCTTTTCTCCACTCTTCATGTTCATTAGCTTCACTAAAACCCACGGGTTATATGACATTTTAAATATTACTCATCATGGCATAATCTTTATACCTTTTAGGTAGACGAACTTGTCGTGATGATCTTCTTAATTGGTTGGTGACTTCTCCGTTTTGTGAAGATCCTTCTTCACTATTGGATGTATCCATGTCACTAGATGCATCTTCCCGTTGCTTCTCTTATTTTACCTCTTCATCTTCAAAAAGTATATGCCATCCTTCATGGTTGTTGTCTTCATTATTTCCTTCTGCCTACTCATGGAAAATTACATCTCTACTCGCAAGCACTTTGTGAGTAGATGGATCAAACAATTTATATGCTTTAAATTCTGAACAATACCTTATAAAAATACATTTGATAGCTTTAGCATCAAGATTCTTCATGTTCTCCTTTGGAATATGTGCAAAAGCCTTACACCCAAATATCCTCAAATTATTAACTGTTGGTTTAGAACCGTACAAGGCTTCGAAAGGAGTTTTATTATCAAGACACCTTGTTGGACTTGTATTCTTTAAATAAACAACAGTGCTAATGGCCTCATCCCAAAAAGAATTTGAGAGATTCTTACTTTTTGTCATACGTCGTGCACACTCCATCAGAGTTATGTTTTTCTTTTCTGCAACTCCACTGCTATGGAGTGTGGGGTACTGTAAATTGTTGTAATATTCCATGATCTTTGCAATACTTGATGAAGTTCCCTAATATGTACTCTCCCCCTTGATCTGAACAGAGAATTTTTATGGTATTTCCTGTTTTCTTCTCCACCATGTTTCTGAATTCCTTAAAGTATTCAAAAACATCACTCTTTCTCCTAAGGAAATAAACTCATGTGTATCTTGTGCAATCATCAATAAATAGAAAAAAATAAGAAGCACCACCTAAGGACCTTGTTTGTCTTGGTCCACAAACATCAATATGCACAAGTTGTAATACATCTTTCTTTCTACTATTAGAATTAGAGGGGAATTCATCTATGTGCATCTTTCCTAATGCACGACCTTCATAAGCAACATACTCATTCTTAAACATAGGGAGTCCTTCAACCATACTTTGTTTTTGTAATAACAACAAATCATGATAATTAATGTGACCATACCTCTAGTGCCAAAGCATTTCTATAGGCATAGTTGCAGAAGTTAATGCTTGATGATTCTTGTTGGTAACTACAAGTTTGTACATGCCTCTAGCTCTGACCCATGTAAAAACAGTTTTGTAATGATCCAACAAGTCCTTTACTATGCAATAAGTCTTGAAGAATTCAACCTTCAGATTCTTATCTATAATTGTGGACACAAAGATCAAATTTTTCTTTATCCCTAGTACATACACAACATTGTGAATGTGTCTGATAGTACCATTCGACAATGTTACTGGAATATATCCATATCCCTTGATCTGATAAGAACAATCATCTCCAAGATAGATATGGAAACCGATATGTGTTTATTTGAAATTTACATACCACTTCTTATTACATGTCATGTGAATTGAAGCTCCAGAATCCACAAACCATGCATCAACATCATCAATTTCAGCAGACAACACAACATTAAACACAAATAGTCTAAGATCCTTTGAATCAAAATCTAGGATTTCATCAATATCATCAGTAGCAATAAACAATGTGAGATTAGGATTGAAGGTTTCTCCTGCAAAGTGACCTGAATGTTTTATGGGTTTATACCTTGCTACATCACTTTTATTCTTTTGACATTCTCTAATAATATGCCCAGTCTTACCACAATAAAAACACTTAGGCTCATTTATGTTAGATGGCATACCTTGATTCGACTTTGGAGATGACTTTCTCTGAAATGGACTTCCTCCTCTTCCTGGAGAAAAAACTATTCCTCCTTCTCTTGGTTTCCCTCTAGGGGATCTCTTCTTTGTCCATAGTGCTAAGTATAAATTTTGAGGCTTCAAATTCGTGCGCCTCTCTTCTTCTTGGAGAAATATACCTTTCAGTTCCTCAAAGGTAGGAGCTTTCTCTCTCGCTGCAAGGCCTATTATAAACATCTGACAGTCCTCTAGCATTCCATTTAAGGTAATTGTGACAAGATCAGTGATGGATACTGATTTTCCTACATCTCCCAACTTGTCTTTCAAGTCTTTAATTCGACCCGGAAAGGTATTAAAAGATTCATTTACATTTATTTTTTTTGGGTATGTGTTATATTTTTTCCTCGGGAAACGTGTCACATATTTAGGTGGTTTTTCGGCACATGGTTTTTGCCGATGATTTTCTATTTCCGATTAAGGAATTAGGGTTGTGGACTAATCCAGGTCATTGGGTTATGGTTTTGGATGTTTTTGTATCCTATATGTATTTTGTATTGTAAACAATGTATCACATATGAATGAATATAGAATATGATGGTTTTCCCGGTTTGGGTTTCTAGGGGAAAAAACTATGTGTAATGTTTGTATTTTTCATTGTATATTTTTTGTTCTTTTACTGAATATCTGTTTGCAGTAGATATTGTACAAGGTTAAAATCTACATTTGGTATCAGAGCTTTGTTGGCTTTAGTGGGACGCCTTTGTGTTCAAGGGTTTGGCTTGGGACTGTGATAAGTCTTGTTACAGTGGGAGATCTATGGTATTGATTTTTTAGGTGAAAATAAATGGCAATCAATTCAAAGATGGGGATTGAGAAGTTTAATGGGAAAATTTTTGAGCTATGGAATCTCAATATGGAAGATCTGTTGGTGGACAGAGATCAGTGGATCGTGGTAGATCTAGGTACTGCACCTACAAGAAATTTAGCAGATGATTGAAAAAAGTTGGATCAAAAGGCAAAAAGCACAATCTTATTGTGTCTCTCCGATTCAGTATTACTGAATGTGTCAGAGGAAGCTACAACCGAGTATTTATGGGAAAAGTTGGGGAAGTTGTATCAGTCTAAGTCCCTGGTAAATAAACTATTCCTGAGAAAGAAGTTGTATAACCTGAGGATGAGAGATGGAGACTCAGTGGCAGAGCATTTGAACACCTTCAATACTGTGGTAAGTTAGTTAGTATCTGTTGAGATTAAAATTTGAGATGAAGATAAATGTATTAGTTTACTGTGTTCTTTACCAGACTCATGGGATAGTCTGGTTGTGGCCATAGGTAGTAATACAACTGCCTTGAAGTTTGTTGAAGTGGTCTCATCCTTGTTGTCGGGGGAGATGAGACAAAAGAATATGGAAGGACAGAGCACAGACGCATTATTTGCAAGAGGACGTTCCCAGGAAAGGAATAGATATAATTTCTCAAGTGGGAGATCTAATTCTAAGGGTAGATTTAAATCTCCCAAAAAGTTTGTAAGGTTATGTTGGAGATGTGGAAAAGAAGGGAACTACAAGAAGCAGTGTAGATCCAAGGTTGAGAAAAAGAAGGGATCTGAAGAATCTCATTCTATAGAAGAAAAGACCTCTAACGAAGAAGGAGGGGATGTGTACTTGGCTTCTTCAAGCACACATGTAGATCATGAGACATGGTTGCTTGAATCTAGGGCATCCTTTCATATCACTCCCCACAGGGAGTGGTTCTGCAAATATGAAAGGTATGATGGAGGTAATGTTTTCTTAGGTAATGATTCAACAACTAAAATCATAGGACAAGGAAAATTCAAGTTGAGGCTCATAGATGGAAGGATTAGAACACTACTTGGTGTTCTGCACATCCCAGGTTTGGCTAGAAATTTTATTTCTGTAAGCAAAATGGACGATGCAGGGGTAAAAACAATATTTGAAAATGAAACCTGGAGGATGGTTTGAGGAGTAATGGTGTTGCTGAAAGGAGTTTGGTTTGGAACTCTATATAATATGGAAGGAAGAACTATTAGTGATGGGTGTAATAGTTCCATTGTTCATGATATTGGAGTTGAAGAAGAAATAACTCCTACAGTCTCTGGAGAAAAGGTTATGTTGTGGCATCAAAGACTGGGGCATATCATAGAGAAGGGTCTTAGACTACTACACGGTAAAGGTATGGTTGAAGGTATGTCTAATTTCTCTCTGGATTATGATTTCTGTGAACATTTTCTATATGGGAAGTAGAATCGGGTAAGATTCCCCTCTTATGCAAAGAGGGCAGAAGGAATCTTACAGCTAGTTCATAGCGATGTTTTGGGACTTGTGTCAGTCCCATCATTGGGAAAATCTGTGTACTATGTCTCATTTATAGATGACTTCTCGAGGAATACTTGGATATATTTCCTCAGGAAGAAATCTGAAATCTTTGACAGGTTTAAAGAGTTTAAGGCTCTTGTTGAGAATCAATCAGAGAAAAGAATTAAGGTGCTAAGGACAGATAATGGAGAAGAGTTCTACGGGAATGAATTTGAAGAATTATGTAAGAAGTGTGGTATAGCAAGGAAAAAGACTACTCCATATACATCTTAGCATAATGGAGTTGCAGAAAGGATGAATAGGATGCTGATGGAAAAACCAAGGTGCATGCTTAGTGGTGTCGGGCTAGGGCAAGAATTCTGGGCAGAGGTAGTGGGTACTGAATGTTACCTGGTCAACAAATCAGCCTCATCAACATTGGATGACAAGACTCCACAAGAGGTATGGACTAGTAAGGAACCTTCTCTCACACATCTCAAGGTATTTGGTTGTGATGCATATGTTCTTGTTCCAAAGGAAAACAAGAGAAAGCTAGATAAGAAGGCCGAAAAGTGTATCTTTATTGGATACAAAGATGGTGTCAAAGGTTATAAGTTTTGGAATCCAGAAACTAAGAAGGTAGTGTATATCCGAGATGTGGTATTTAGAGAAATGAAGGATGTTGTTAAACAGGAAGTCCTACCAAGTAAGGAAGAACCAGAGAAAATAGAGTTTTGTTTAAAAGATGATGAGTCAGACTCTACAGAAGAACATGAATCAAAAGAAAAAGATCCTCATACTCCAACATTAAGGAGATCGGTTTGAGAAAGAAGGCTACCGGAAAGGTATAATCCATCTGATTTCCATTCAAATTTTTCTTTGTCTATTACTGGTGATGATCCTAGAATTTTCAGGGAGGCGGTGGATTTAGAGGATGCAAATCTCTAGAAAAGGGCCATGCATGAAGAAATGACATCTTTGGATAAGAACGAGGCTTGGGATCTAGTGGAGTTGCCAACTAGAAGAAATCGCATTGGTAGCAAATGAGTATTTAAAAAGAAGATGAATGCAGAAGGAAAAGTGGATAAATACAAAGCTCGGTTAGTAGCAAAGGGTTATTCCTAGGTTGAGGGAATTGATTTTGGTGAGCTTTTTTCTCTTGTTTCCAAGTTAACCTCCATAATATTTCTGTTATCTGTTGCTACTGCATTTGATTTTGAAATAGAACAAATGGATGTGAAGACAACATTCCTACATGGGGATCTGGAAGAAGAAATCTATATGAAGCAACCAAAAGGTTATGCTATGAAGGGAAAGGAATTGGTATGCAAGCCAAAAATGTCCATGTATGGTTTAAAACAATCACCAAGGACGTGGTATCAAAAATTTGATACTTATATGTTGGGACTTGGCTTCACAAGAAGCAAAGATGATCAATATGTGTATTTTTAAATTAATTGGTGATCATTTGATTTATTTGGTCTTATATCTGGATGACATGTTGCTAATAGGAAACAACAAGGAGATTATCCAGGATGTGAAAACTCACGTGTCCTCTAAATTTGACATGAAGGATCTCGGTGCTTCAAATTTCATTTTAGGAATGGAAATTAAAAGAGATCAGAAAAGGAGGAAACTCTGGTTAAATCAGAGAAAATATGTTGAGACAATATTGCAGCGGTTTAATATGAAGGAATGTAAACTGGTCAAGGTTCCTATTCTTGTTGGTGTAAAGTTATCTACAGATCAGTGTCCCAAGACACGTGAAGAGGAGGAGGACATGTCTCATGTTCCATATGCGAGTGTAGTTGGCAGTTTGATGTATGCAATGGTCTGTACTAGACCAGACATTGCACATGTAGTGGGAGTTTTGAGCCGGTATATGTCAAAACCAGGGAATGAGCATTGGACAATAGTAAAAAGGGGTTTTCAGGTATTTGCATGGCACTGCTAGCTATGGATTGTGCTACTAAGGAAGACTGGGATTGGACAGAGTGGTGGATATACATGGATTTGTGGATGCAGAGTGGGCTGGAGATCTGGATTGTAGGAGATCTATAAGTGGGTATGTGTTTAACCTGTTTGGAGGAGAAATAAATTGGATGAGCAAAAGACACGCTATAGTGGCACTTTCAACTACAGAAACTAAATACATGGTAGCCACTCATGCAAGTAAGGACGCAATATGGTGACAAAGATTGTGTTTAGGTATTGGGTTGGTACAACACACTGTAAGGATAGATTGTGATAGTCAGAGTGCAATTTTTATGGCGAAGAACCCAACTCATCATTCAAAGAAAAAGCATATTGATATTCAATATCACTTTGTGAGAGACATGGTTGAAGAAAATAAAGTATTGCTAATGAAGGTGGACACTTTGAAGAATGTTATAGATTCATTAACAAAATATGTGAGCATTGAGAAGTTCTCTTAGCGTAGAGGATCCATGGGCATTGCTACCCTGGATTGTTGACTATGTAACCATATAACCCCCTGTATGCAAAGAAAACAACACGTGGGAGAATGTTGGGTATGTGTTATATTCTTTGCATGAGTAGTAGTGTCCCATGGGAAAAACATTTCTGCCTCAGGAAACGTGTCACATATTTAGGTGGTTTTTCATTACATGGTTTTTGCCTATGGTTTTCTATTTCCGGTTAAGGAATTAGGGTTGTGGACTAATCCAGGTCATTGGGTTAGGGTTTTGGATGCCGTCAGCTCCTATATGTATATTGTATTGTAAACAATGTATCACATATGAATGAATATAGAATATGTTGGTTTTCCCGGTTTGGGTTTCCAGGGGAAAAATATCTGTGTAATGTTTTTATTTGTCATTGTATATTTTCTGTTCTTTTACAGAATATTTGTTTGCAGTAGATATTGTACAAGGTTAAAATCTATAATTTTAATACTTAGCAATTTACTCTTCGGGAAAAGAATATGATTTGTATTATTAGTCTTATACAGATCTTTAAGTGCTTTCTAGGTTTCATTAGAAGTCTTAGCATCTCTAATGTGAGGAATTATATTATCTTTCACAGACATTCGTAATAATACCTTGGCTTTGTTCTCCTTCTTATCCCTATCTTGGATCACTGGTGACGTCACACCTGCAGTCGCATCAGGTCGAACTTCATCTCCTTTTGCGATCATCCACACACCATAACCTTCCATCAAGGTCTGCATCTTGAATTTCCAATTGACGAAATTCGAGCCATCTAACTTATTGGCTTCATTGAGATAATTTTATGCAAGTGGATTCACCATCTCTGCAAACTCCTTCACGTAGCAAAATCACATCAAACTCCTCTTGAATGCAGCGATTTGGGCAGACATCTTACCTCCAATTACGAACACGCATGAGAACAGAGAGGGTGTGTCGGTCGAGGCCCTTCTTCGGAAAATTTGAAATGGATAATACCAAATCCAATGACTCAAATGACTCCAACTTAAATTATAAGAAGAACATAAGACAACAAGTCATATAAGGTAAACACCGAAGGTGATACTGATGCTTAACACACCTTTGAACAAGATGAGCGACTCCTCTCACACAAAGGCTGCTCCTTTCACAAAATCATTTCTATCTCGTTGTGATCCACACTTAACTATTGTCCAACAAGACAGATCACAGTCTTATTTCCATAGGAAATAGTCAAGGAAATGTCCTCCACAAATCTACACATAGGAAAGAACACAACAATTCCTTCACGAAGGAGCCTCTTATCTAACGCACGTAAGGATCCATGCAAAAAACCAATGGTGGCTCATCAGATAGATATTTGCATCGATTTTATCCAACATCTATTTGCACAGTAGAAATCTAGATCGTTTTATTTAAAAACAAAAATTGACAACAACATGTGGCCCTCTCCAACAATACACAAAAATTCCTTCACTTCTTCAACACAAAGGTGAGATGCAACTCATGATCTTTATTACAAACAGACAACGACAATTATAGGAAGTGACGTCTTCTTCTACCTATCAACACAAACAACTACAACCAATGACTCATAGTGGACAACAATTAGGTTGTTCTCTGAACAGAATCCAACGATCTACAACAAATGGATGTAGATGGCTTCTCTACAGGATATTTTTCCCCATATGATACAACATTCAACCCAAAAACTCTTCCTTAATCAACAATGATCTTTTATACTTCTCGGTATCTTCTTCAAACAGTGGCAACGTCCTTTACTACAGACAAAAGTGTCTTTGCAATCAACAACAACAATATCTTTTGATAATACCCCCCTCTCAACATTTTGGATTATCTCAATGATCAATGACATCACTTCTCTCTCACGACGATTCGACTCTATGGCCCTCTCACCTCAACTCTCATACCAACTTAGAAACTGGAAAGACAAATGAGAATGAATGAAATCAACTGCTCACAGGTGAGGAAGCACCTAGAGGTAGTGAAAGAAATGCCACTCAATTCATTGATTAAACAATCAGGAACTTACATGAATATATAGGATTACAATCAGTTTAGGGAGTTAGAAAAAACTCCTAGGAAATAAGATCTAATTTCTAAATACAAACACAATCGGAACTTCCTAACTAATAGGTTCTCCATTATTTCCAAGTGTCAGAACATCAATCAAGTGTTGGAAGAGAAAAGTGATATGATTCTTGAAAAGTTGTCAGGTGTTCTTCCCTGCCTTGTGAGTCCTTGTATCGGTTGAATCTTTGTGAGTACCTATACCAGTTGAATTTTCATGGAGATGCTGAAACCTTTACCCTGGCATCCTCGAATGCAGGCTTCCATGCAATGGAATCTGTCCACTCAAGATTTGATCCTAGCTTATGTCATTGGTTTTCTCAACAAAGAAGACATAATTCCAACTAAATTAAAAATAAAAGGTGTTTATCAAAAACTTACCAACAATGTTATCCTGATATAAAAAAGAATCTAATGCATATAAAATTCAAGGAAATTAACAATGTTGATTAAGGTTGGTTGTCATTGATGTCAACCCTTGAAGAAAGCCCCATAACACAAAGGTTTTGGTAATGGACCCAATATTGTTTGATGTAAATATGACTCATTATTATTTTTTCATGGTTGATAATAAGTAAATATGGATGAACTCCAAACTGGTCCCCTTATGGTGAAATCCCTCACGGGAAGACGCTTTGTGGAGTAAGAGAAACCATGCTTAATTGTGGAATAATGAGATGAATTAGGAGTAAGAGAAAACCATGTTTAATTGTGGAATAATGAGATGAAGGAAAGTGAATTTGTCCAGGAACATATCCTAGATGGATATTGTTTGGTCATGTTATTTCCTAAGTGGTACAGAACATCACATAATTCTCACGGTTAGAGAGTTATGGCCATGAGAAGTTGAGACCCTGTAATTTGGGTAATGGACCCAGTTTGTTTGATGGGTAACGTATGATATGATATATTTTCAGATAATACTATTCTATATGATACACATTCCATTTCTGTTGGTATGTAGAACGGCCATAACTCCCCTACCGGTTTGAGAGTTATAGCCCTAATAATGGGTTGAGGACCCCTCATTTGTCATCTAGGAAGCCCCAAAAGGTCAAAGTAGTCAGCACAGATTTTAAAGGTAAATAATAAAGTGAAGTGATGAGCGTATTAAAATTCAAAGTGAATACAAAATAAATTATTTCATTAATAAATTTAATGGAAAATTAGAAGTGGACCCAACCCCAAAAATAAGGAAAGTGGGGCTGGCAACTCCAGGAAGATGTTTTTATGGAAGCTACTTGAGAGTATAAATAAGAGGTGCAAGGCTCTCTCATTTGAATCATTACACTTGGAGCATATTGAATATCTATAGGTGTTTGAGGTAAACAAGGATACCTGTCAAATTAAGGAGGAAAGTGAAGAAAAGAAGGCCGGAAATGCAATGAAGGATAAATTCTTTTTTTTTTTTTTTTTTTTTTTTTTTTTTTTTGTCATCTCACCATTTTCGCTTATAATTTTTTTTCTATAATGATTCGGGATCCTAAATTTATGAAATTGAGAAAACATATCCAAGTATCCTGTGGTAAAATCTAAAGTTTGTGTGTCGTTGTATTTTGGGGAGTTACACCGCGGGAAAATAGGCTCAGCCACCCTAAACTAGTCAAAATCGTGTGTTTCGGGTAAAAACGTCATAACTATTCATAAAAGATACAAATTTAGTGGAGAATAAATGTGTTGGTTAGGGTAAAATATTTAGTACAAGTTGTGTAACCATTTCAGATCAATTCATCAAATATTTTATGTAAGTATGCTCTACAAGTTCATTTCTCTAGAATAAGCCGTAATTCAAGAAGGTATGTCATTTCTTTTGGCTATAACTCTTTATGAGAGGTTCCAAGTAGTGAAACTGGGAGAATTGCATAAAACACATTGAAGAACATTGTGTATCAATTTTAGATCTTTATACATTACAGGTTCAAATTTATGATTACTTCAAGTTAGGTTGTTGACTAATTCAAACTAGGTAATGTGAGACTAAAAAAAAAAGTTTGATGAAAATGCTGGGGTCTCCCTTGTTTTAAAGTTAAGGAAGGTTTGGTGAATGTGATCATATGGCAATCTTCGTGTTCATTACAGAGCTACAAATCAGATTTGGATGATGAAATTGATGAGGGATTTTGGTTGTGGCACATGCTGGAGTACATGGTTGCGACAAGTAGTTGATGAGTTGGACGCTATCACGTACGAGGGGTGTATAGTTGATGATGTTGGTACATACTGATGTCATAGTTGATGAGTAGTTGACATATGATTGGCACATACCGCATGGTTGATGCAATTTGTTTGCGATACAGGCTGGATTAGTTGGTATTGGTGCACGGTTGATGCACTTGTTTTATGGTACATGTTGATTACGTGTTGTTTACGGTTGATCAATTTGTTTATGGTACAAGTTGGATTACAAGTTGATGCATGGTTCAAATTTACTAGTACAGTTTACAAATGGTATATCTCTACGCGATAGTGCGTGACGCTTGTTTCATCATTCTACTTCTACTTTAGTGATAGACGGGCAAGGATAGGTGGTTGTAGCCACCTTCCCGCTGTGGTCCAAGAACATTGGGGTTGTAGCCTTCTAGTTGTAGCCAGAATTGGGGAGTTGAGCTTCCCTCGAGTTGTAGTCTAAGAAACTAGGGGGTTGGAGCCTCCCTTCTAGTTGCAAATTTAAAAACAAAGAAGTTGGTGCTCCTAAATGAATGTAATTCTTCAAGACATATAAGAAAAACATTCCATGGTTTTCTCCCCGATTTGGTTTTCCAATGAAAAACTGGTGTACCGTATATGTGTGATTGTTTATTTCTTTACCGCTTCATTATTGGTTAATACCCTACATTGATATAACATTTGGAGAAAAAGGATTGTATTATTCTATTACCGATTCACCTCCGCTGCCAGCAAGAATCCAACAATTGGTATCGGTGAAGGTTCCTTCATAAATCAGCTTAACCAATCGATAGTACATCATGAGAGTGTTCAACTCAGAGAAAATGGAATACCACAACATTTGGATATAAGTATTTTACATAAGGATGAAGACATATATATAGGCATTGTGGATTAAGTTTGGAAATCAATTAGATGAACATACAAACACCGTAGTTCCACCAACAAATGACAAAGCAAAGAAACCCGATCAGAATAATTCCAAAGACAAAATGCATCTCTTTTGAATGCTCTCGCTGATACAAAGATTCACCAAAAGCTGGTACATTGTAAATCGCTTAAAGAGATTTGGACAAGTCAAATATTTATGAAGGAGATTCAAAAGTCAAAGTAGCAAGCTTCAAACTTACAGGTCAGCCTTTAAAACAACTAAAAATGAAGGAAGATGAAGATATCACAACCTACTTTTATGAGTCGAAGAAACAATGAATGCAATCAGGATTGGGAGAAGAAATCAAGAATATGTAATTGTTCAAAAGGTACCAAGATCTCCTATGAGATTCAACCCTAAGATATCAACATCTAGAAGAAAGATCGCATCTAACCTCAATAAGTATGGATGGTGATGGAATATTCACAAAGATATGAGATGAGAACTCATCAGAAAAATCATGTAAAATAAATAGTCTTCAAAGCATCCAAAGATCAAAGCAAAAGAAAAAGGAACAAGAAGTAGCAACAAATAAAGGATGTTCCCCGAAGATGATGAAGAAGTGGCCAACTTTGTCAAAAAAGATCGAACAAGGGAACCAACGGTAAGTACTGCAGGTAAGCTTCCCTTAATTTGTTTTAAATGTGATGATATTTGGTCATTTTGATAACAAATTCCCTCATAATAAAAAAGAGAAATGATGAAGGTTACCCAAAAGGTAGACAAAACATATAAAGGTAAAAGAACTATAAAGAAAAGCCGGCAAAAAAAATTTGCACTAAAGAAGACATCTCATCATCGATGAAGATGACGCCGCAAGGACAAAGTTGGAAATGTGGATGATTATTCATGGCAGTAGAAGACTCGATAAATAAGACTCCAGCATAGTGTTAAGAAGAAGCATATGTGTTGAAATAATGTAACCACAAGAGCATTCCCATATTATTTTATTATTGGATTAACCGCCATGGATTAATCATGTCATTGGTTATTATTATATTGTTATTGGATTAATCCCCATTGAGGGATTAATCATGCTCTGGTGAATTGTATATAAGGACCAAATCTCCCTTAAGTGGATTGGTCATCTATTACCATAGCGCGCATTGCCAGTTGGCCCCAACAGCTATTATGGAAGACCCAATTAATTAAAGGTGGGTTTACCCACCCAGATAGAGAAGTCAGCCCTGCCAGTGAGGACGCTTCACAAAAGCCGGCCTTGTATAAATAAGAGGCTACCACCTCCAAACATCAATAACCACTTGCTCATTTCCTCTTATGAGGCAAGTTGTACCAACAAAGAGAGGAGGAGAAGAGTGGTGCACTTCTTTGTGGAGGACTTTCTTCTCGTATTGGTTTGAGTTATCTCTTGAACATTGTATAAGCTATTTATGATAAGGGAAGTTTTTGTCGGTTTTCTTCCCCTAGAGGGTTTCCAGATAAATGTTGTGGTTCTTGTGAATGTGTATTTCTTGATCTTGTTCTGCCGTCTTCTATTTATTGAAATGCAAAAGAACTATAATAATGGCATAAACATTAACATGGTATCGAGCTTCATCCTAAAGAAAAGCACAATTTGTAAGAGAAAAAACGCCATCACAAGAACACTGTAAATTAGGCTTTTGAGCATCTCTTTTTAGCCCCTACCCTCCTAGAAAGTTGTTCCCTCTCGTGACAATTTGGCACCTAGAGCCACTCTTTCAAGATGGATCTTCCGAAAGTGAAACCCTAGTTTCGCAAATGTACCGGAAGTACCATAAAACTAGTACCAAAAGTACCACCCAATCCGCAGATAAGATTTGATGGGGTAAAATTTTGATTTTCCTCGATATGAGGACACCAGGCTACTCTTCCTCAACCAAGCGACCTCTTGGTAAAGTCAAAAATTTGATTTTGAGCATTTTTAATTTTTGTTCATTTTCGTAGCCTCAAGTACAAGATGTCTGCAAGCACAAAGCTTGTTGAGAAACTAGAAGGCATAGACAACTTCCGTGCCTGGAAGTATAGGATCGGTCTGATCCTTGCAGTGAATGACCTAGCAAAATTTATCAAAGAAGAAGTGGAGGAACCTGAAGATGCCGTAGAGAAAGCGAAGCATCAGAAGGACTCAATTAGGGCTCAAAGAATCATCGCAGATTCAATCAAAGACCACCTGATCCCGTATGTATCGTCCAAGAAGACTCCGAAGGAAATGTTTGACTCTCTAAGCAAACTATATGAAGGAAAAAACATCAATCGAAAGATGAATCTAAGAACCCAATTGAAGAATACCAAGATGCAGAAAGGAGAAATGATTCAAGAATATTTTTCCCGAATCTCAGAAATAAAAGAATAGTTGAAAGCGATTGGAGACACCATCGACGAAGACGAATTCGTAATAACAAACCTAAATGGTCTAGCAAGACCTTGGGATGTTTTCATCCAGTCAGTATGTGGTAGAAAGGAGAAACTACAGTTTGAGAGCCTATGGGAAGAATGCACCCAAGAAGAGACAAGGGTAGCCAATCGTGAAGCACTACTAGCAAGGGACGATGATCAAGCCTTAGCCACTCATACAAAAGGAGGAAGGAAGAAACCCTACTTCAAAAGGGAATCTCATAGAGAACCACAACCATCAAACATATTCAACAACCAAGAATCTCATTCAAGAAATTTTTAGAAGAAAGGACAACATAAGGGAAGAGATCTCTCATCTATACAATGCTATCATTGTGATAAGATGGGACACAAGGCGAATAATTGTCCAGTCAAAAGAAAAGAGTACAAGAGGAAGCACAAAAGGCAACATGCTCACATAGCTGAAGATGAAGAACCACCTATGAAGATGATGAAGGACCATGTCTTGATCTCAGCTCTCTCAGGATTTGTGTCACCTGGAGAGGACACATGGCTCATTGATAGCGGTGCATCAAAACATATGACGGGTAAGAAAAATACTCTCTTGTATTTCAGAAAAGAAGTTTTCTCAGAAAGTAACTCTTGGAGATGATTATCAATATCCCATCAAGGGAATAGGAGAATCAAACTACAAGCTAGATTCAAAAAACTCAATAACAATGGACATACTCTATGTACCGGGCCTAAAGAAGAACCTACTCTCCATATCAGCTTTAGACAAGAAAGGCTATAGAGTTGCCTTCATAGATGGAGAAGTTCTTATGTGAGCTAAGGGAGAAACCTTAAATGAAGCAATCGTCATCGGAAGTGAAGAAAA
>SNQJ01S0041272.1:27924-69687 GCA_010110895.2 Picea sitchensis | reverse complement strand
GCATGGTTGATGCACTTGTTTATGGTACAGGTTGGTGCATGGTTGATGCACTTGTTTATGGTACAGGTTGGTGCATGGTTGATGCACTTGTTTATGGTACAGGTTGATTACAGGTTGATGCATGGTTGATGCATAGTTCAGATTTATTGGTATAGGCTTACAGTGGTATATCTCACAGTGATAGTGTGACAGTTGTTCCATCATTCTAATTCTGCTTCAAGGTGGCAGGACGGGGCAAGGACAGGTGGTTGTAGCCACCTTCCAATTGTAGTTGGAGAACATTGGGGGTTTTAGCCTCCTTCTGGTTGTAGCCAGAGAATTGGGGAGTTGGAGCTTCCCTCGGGTTGTAGTCTGAGAAACTAGGGGGTTGGAGCCTCCTTCCAGTTGTAGCTGGAAAACAAAGGAAGTTGGTGCTTACAATGAATATAATTCTTCAAGAGATATAAGAAAAAACATTCTGTGGTTTTCTCCCGGTTTGGGTTTCCACGTAAAACACTGGTGTACTGTGTATATGTGTGATTGTTTATTTCTTACTGCTCATTATTAGACAATAATTCTACATTGATATAACATTTGAAGAAAAATGATTATAATTATGCTATTACTGATTCACCCCCCCCTCTTAGTAATCCAACAAACAATGTTTATGAGATTCTGTTGAATGATTAAAAAGGATCATATATGGATTCATGATAGTTTTCTTGGAAATTTTAGAATATTATGCTCAGGTCGTGCAAGTGGAGATGGCAATATCATCATATTTGGAAATTGAAGAGGTACAATATTTGCATAGCTTTCCACATTCAAGTGTAACTTTCTCTAGGTGTTTTCATAAAAGTTATATATATTTGTTGGTAAAGAAACATGTGTTCATTGGGTTCAATATAAGCATGGGAACTATATTTTTTACCTACCTACATTTTTAATGATATGGATTGAGATTTGTCAATATGTTGAAAGATCTCAAAGAGCTACAATTTTTAAGGTTTTAAGGGGAGATCACATATGAAATGCCAGAAAATTTCTTGCTCCCTTATGACACAGAATATGTCTTAGCCTAGGTTAGAGTATATAAAGCACAATTTATTTAACATTTATACGAAGTAGGACCCCTTTAATGGAAGTTCTTATATACTGATTTAATGGAACCAACCCCACATGCGCCAAGAGAATAATACTAAAAGAGGGTTTTATTATTAGATATTTATAAGAGGTTACATTATTCTATTAGAAATTATTCAAATTTCAAATTGAATGAAGAAAAAATTGAACATGCATAGTTAATTTAAGAAGGGAAGTATATATTTATGTATATATTTAATATGTGTACTGTCAAATGTTTTTTGAATTGAAAAATTTCAATTCAAATTTTTATTGTATCGAATCGAATTTGAATCTAAATTCAAATTCGAACTTGGTAACTATAGTTGAAATATAATGGTAGCTTTCGTTACATCTTTACAAGGGATTTAGCTCTAGGGTTGGCATATTATTTTATCTCTTATGGGTATTGATAACCAACGTTGTGGATTGTGTGCATGGGACATCCCAATATGATCTTATGATTTGGCTTACCAACCTCTATCGAAGTTTTGCAACAAGAACTCTACATCTCCCAAGTGAAATTCATGTTCTACCTTATCTTGGATGGTTTTTCAGTATAATGAGAAATAAGACATTAATAGTCAACATGTGATGGCAATTGTTATCTTATGCACATAACAAAAGGTTCTGCAATATATCTATGAGAATTTCTTGCATTTTTATCATTAGACACAATTTTGTAGCCTTAATTAAGCTACAGTGTTGAGATAATAAGGTTTATGTGTACACACTTATTTGTTGTGTATTGTTTTCCTTGTATATTCACATAATGATCATGTTTTTCAACATCTGGGAGGGATACCAAGGATGTAAATCATCAACAATATGGTAATGCACCTTAATTTTTAATGCACTCATTATTTATTGTTTTCAAGGCTAACATTAGGTAATACGCCTTGAAATTCAAGTAAATGAGTGGAAGCATTACTTTATAAAGTTTTGGTCATGGCCGAAAAATTTGTCATATTCTAATATGTAAAATAGTTGAAGGCTCTCTAAATCGTCATTGAAAAAGGAGCACAAAAGTGTAGTTGAAGGCTTGGTAATGAGATGTGATGACAAAGATTGTAATTGATAGAAGAATTCACTATTAAATGTTAAGATCTAGTTGTATCAAATGTTGAATAAAAATATAATTTTTTTGGTGGTGGATGTTCATAGACCTGTCCCAAAATCAGAATAAGGGGGTCTAAGGAACAATGTACCCTTGCATGTGATTTTGTATACTTTTTATATGCTTGATAGTGTTTTGTGTCTAGAATTTTTACACTCATATTTAATTTGGAAAATAAAATCAAGCACACAATGCTCATGAAGTTCATTGGTCACTGCAACAATTAAGTGTATTGAATTCTTCTTAAAAATTACTATCTTTTTCAATTAGTAAAATGTTGTGTCATTAAGTGCCAAATTCTAAATCAAGAGCAAAAATATTTGATTCACAAGTTGAATTGTAAAAATTTGAAGAAGGATAAATCTTTTGATCCGAGTCATTGAATTGTCAAAAAGAAGACTTGCCTAAAATTTGAATAAGGAGGTCAAGTGAGTCATCAAATTCAGTCATTGTAATCAGACTTTAGGGTGCATTTTCTGTAGTACCCACCACCCTAAGTAACACAAAAAATCAAGAAAAGAAAAGAATTCAAGTGAGCATGCAAGAAAAGAAAAGAATTCAAGCGAGCGTGCAAGAAAAGAAAAGAATTCAAGTGAGCGTGACAAGTGAGCATGAGAAAAATAACAAATGGGTGAAGTAGGAAAGCATTTATAAAATGCCTCTCAAGAAATCAAGGAGTTACACGAATATAAACATGAATTGCCTAATTGGCTTATTGATCTTCAAAATCAAATAAATATGAAGATCAATTGATTAATGCACTTCAGATAAATTTAAGAGAAAGGAAAAATCAAATTGATGACACAATTGATGCAACATATGCAAAAAAAAACCTCATACAAAAGGTTGATGCAAGTTGTGACACAATATCTAATAGAGAATATTAATGCAACATGTGATATAGAGGATCTTGTCCAAAACTTTGATTCATCGTCTGATACAAATGAAATCATGCAAAAGGTTGATGCTACCTATGATGCACAAGGAATAATACATATGGTTAGTGATATTGTGATATAGAAGGCTTGATGGTTGATACACAAGACAAAGAGGATATGGAATCTTCCATTCAGGAAATATTTAACAAAGACGAGTTCCAAGAAGAAACACAGAATGACAACAACAACAGTAGCAAAAGTAAATTCCAAGACACAAAAGAACAAAGTCAAGATTCACAAAATGATCTTTCTAAGATGGTTGCCAGACCTTGGGAAGAATTGTTGTTCAAAAAATATCGGTATGGCTTAGGATATGAAAAAGGAAACATATTTCAGATCCTATATTAATCCAAACTAGTTCAATTTGTGAGTGCAAGATTTCTTGAAGAAGTGAAGAATCTTGGTAATAAGTGCCAACATTGTCACAAAGTTGGTTACATGCAGAATAATTGTTTTGATCTTCATCCTTGTCTTCATTTTGGAAAGACAAAACAATTATCTCAAAAGTGTCGAAAGAAGAAGAAGATTAAGAAAACCATTCATTATGGATGGATAAATTCATGGAGATGATATCAACAAGTAAAGAAGTTTCACAAGTCTTACCGTCTAGTCAAGACATAGGTAAATCCACATCTGCATGGAGAAAATACAACATCAAAAAGATTTCAAACAACTATACCATATGATTTTGGGCATGCATGTGTCCAATTCTGTATGTTCTCTGAAATTAAAACATTAATCAAAGATTATACTCTCCATGCCTCAAGGGAGGTAGCACATTTATGAAAATGATACTCTCTTACACCTTCAGGGGGGAGTGAATATTGTTAGTGGTAATCCAAAACCACCACATTATTCAAATCAAATTGGTTAGTGGTCATCCAAAACCACCACATCGTTCAAGTATCAATGGAATATGGTTTTTGGTCAACCAACAAAACCACCACATAAACAATACAAAGCTCAAGCTTGGATCCTTTAAACCATGAATCATTTGCAGAATAGAAGAATCCAAATCTCAAGCTTGGATCCCTTAAACCAACTTCAACAAACTTCTCACCTTTCACTTGATAGGGGAATTCTAGATATCAATGATGATAGTCAAACTTCAATATTCAAAGTCATATCAGTCATAAAAATCAATCAACATTTGGGAATTCTAGCATAGAAACTAGTCTCCTCAAATAGATCAATCAAGTATCGGGATGCTAATCAACAGTATGGGAATGTTAAGACATGGAAGTTGTTCACTTCCAGATGAACTATAACTAGATATTGGCAGTTTTTCAAACACATCTTCATTGAGTATTAGTTCAAAAGTTTCATATTGAATATTGAAGATGATACCATTTATTGTTACCTTATTGGTACATTTTTTCAGACTTTTGATTGAGGGGGGGAGTACTAGATTGTGAGTCCCTAGAAAATCACAAAGTCTGAGACCACTCACTTATAATTTGTAAACCTTATCTATTGATGGGGTGTTGTCATGATCCATTGATGATTTTTCAATGAGAACTAGATCTAAAAGTGGTTCAATCCATGTACTATAAATCCATATCATGAGATCAATACAATGCATAAGAGAATGATATAAAGTCTTTTCTGCTAGTTCTTGTCTTGTCTTGCTTGTGCTTTAATTCTTGACAAAACCATTGGGTATGTAAATAACTTTAGCAAAATCACTATTTATACTTTATTTTGGTTTCCCACATTTTTTTTTCCATTTTAAAAAGTTAAATTAAAAATGAGAACTATAATCCTTGAATCCTGGAGGTCATAATGTTTTGCACAAATCGAGAGGAGGAGTACCTAATGCAATACTTGATGGATGATGAGAATAAGGAATTCCATTGTGATGAACCAACTTGGTTCAAATCACACACATCCAAAATATTTGGAACAATATAAATAAATCCATGTGGATAAATAATATTTATAGAATAAATGTATATGAGAATATGAATATATAGTATGAATGACTACAATGAGGATAAGGGCCATATATATATACCTACATAGGGGTGCCTTTTCACTAAGAGACATTTCTTTTAATTAGGAGGTGCCTCATCATTAATCATTACTCATTACTTACTGTTATTTATTTATTTATATTTATATTATATATATTTATGTCTATTACATTGCCTTCCCCTTTTGAAATGCTTTGTTCTCGAAGAATATTTATGGAAATGCCTTAGGTTTTTTCTCTTGTCTGTATTATCTTCGTTTGGTTTTTGGTTCTTGATGATGTTATGGTCGATGATACGAGATGGTATGAACTTCTAAGTGTCGAGCAAAGTTGTTGAACTGTAAAAAGCTCTGACCATCCTAATTCGATCCTTTATGGAACGATGTGCTTATGTGATACCCAATATGAATGGTTATTATGAGACTCAATGATGTTGGCATCAATATTATCTGGAAAAGAGATTGATTTTTTTCCTTTTGAGCAACGTTGATACACTTATTGGTTAAAGTTCATACTCTTGTGATTAGGATGTCCATAAGGTGTCTTTATAGCATGACTTTCCCTTATCGTGCATGTAGCGTTCTTTAGATTTAATTTTGGCATGTATCTTCTTGATGCACTAATGTTACTTCGTTGATCATTGGATCTACACTTAGAGTTTGTACAACATCTGAAAATGTCCTTATTTCAACTAAATTTACATCTTCTTGAGCTGTGATGTGAATTGGAGTTGTATTTGTTGCCTTCTCCCAACTTGGATTTTTATGGAAGATGACTTCTTTATTTCGATGACATTAGTCATTATTTATTTATCAATAAATGATTTCTTGTTGGTAAGTTGATTTAACATTTATTATTGTGAATTATTCTTACCTTTTGACTTCTTAATCTATGTGATCATATTTCTGACTACGATTCTTACGGAGAGAAATTTCTTCATCTTTATCTGCAACAAATTTGTCAAATTCTTTTTGCACCTTTTGTACTATTTTTTTATTATCTTGAAGGATAATCTTTGAGATATATTTATGGTTTTTTGATGTCATTGGATATGAATCCAATTTAATGTCTTGTAATTCTAACTTATTTTTCTTGTAGGAAAAATTAAAAAACTATTTTTGTTTAGAATGAAGAATCCTAGTGCTTCCACCCATGGTGGACCCAAAATTATGTCACTATCGTTACAAAATAAGGATCTAACAATGAATTGTGATACAAGGGTATAATATCCAATGTTTATTTGTAGATTTCTTATGTCATATTATTTTTCATTCCACGAGTCTATCTTTTCAGTTATATTTGACTCAAGAATCAACAATTGGTTAGCACATCTGACACTAACATAATTTTTATTCTCATTAGGAGTAATAGAAGTAGTAATATATTTCCCTGTGTTACAAAGAAAATCTCACTAATGGGATAGTAATATCTCTCTAGTATATGCCTATTGATCCTAGATAGATAGTGGGATAGACTTCTATGGTTCTCCCTAGAAATAAGCAAATATATTCAAAATTACATAAAGAGACGATAGGATGGAATACCTTAATCCTGAAGGTTTTCCTTGCATATCCCGGATGTTGCAGTCCTAAAGTTCCAGTTTCATATCCTACAACATACTACATGCATGCACACAAGTAACAAAAAATTCCTTTCTACTTCTTTTATTAGCTTTAGAATCCTAGATCTAGCTTGGATATAACCTAATCTATGTGAAAAAATATTAGATCTAAACATTTGTGAATAGAATACAAATATTTATAGGGGGAAACCAATGATCTATTAATCAAAATGAAATAAATACATCAAGACACATTACCTTGAGGTGTAGATACATTTCTCCTTTCCCCTTTCTCATTGCTCCTCCTCGAATTTTGAACCAAGCTAGGAAACCTAACTACAACAGCTCCAAAATGGAAGAGAACCTTTGTATTTTGGCATCATAAATCTGTGAAATCTTCATGCTCAAGTTTGAACTTCTTTATATAGATTCATGGAAGAGGCTTGGGAGAGATTCTAGATATTGTAGAGACCAATGGAGACTCAAATGTTGTGAGTTCCAAGGCTTGTTCCATGAAGAAACAACTCATACCTCGCTCACCTCTTCGAAACTCCACAAATATAGAAGGTACATGGGGTGTCGTTGGTTTCCATATAGATGACTAGCGACATGTTGCTTGTTATCCATGTATAAATAGCAACACCCTTTGAAAACTGAAATCTTGAGTTGAAGAGTGTGTTTCAGTTGTCATCTTCTGCTAACTTCCTCCTAACAATGTAGGGTGGAAATTAAGGCTATAACATATGCCCCCCAATGCGTGAGGTCAAGAAAGGAATGGGTGGTCGAATCACATTTCAATAAATTGTCACCAATGTGAGTGTTAGTACTAGATTTGATCTTGTCACCAGTATGCATGTTGGTCGCATTTATAAGGCCAAAATTGGGAAAAATAGGGGCAAAAGGAGAGATTTTAGAGCTCCTGGATAGAAAGAGATAGCATATTTTGAGGCACCCTAAAGAAATTAACAAAACAATCATGCCTTAGGGAGCCTACAACAAATATTTTAGCGCTCAGGTGCTTATAAGAAGCTATAACAGGGATAATCACACTCCTAAATGACTTAATCCTTTTTCAAACAAAGGTTATATCATGGGACTGAGGCCTAGGAATCAGGAGCTGCAAAGGTGCAGGGCCCAAGTGTTGTAGGAAAATCTGCCTGCGGACAAGTAGATCGACCTCTAAGGCTTGACCTTAACCCTAGACAGAAAAGTGCTTATCATGGACACTGAATTTCTTTCGAATCTATCTAAGCCTAATGCATGAGAAGGAAGAGTAACATGTTAGAAGTACCTTTTAATAAAGCGTTTGTCACACGCTCGAGTTAAACCAATCCTTTGCTTCTGTGATGCATGGACAATAATGATCGAGATAGGCACTTCCTACTCTATTATTAGCTTGAAAATAGATCCTATCTTGAATGATAAGTTCATGTAACATCAAACCCAAACTAGAAAGAAGCAGATGACATGTCATATTAGAAATAGGGAATAATGACTGACTTAAATCGAGGTCCTCTTAATCTAACCCTTGTCGGAAGGATCACAACTTTGGATGTACTTGATGATTCTTTTCTAGCTGACTGCAGATTTCCTCAAGATCATAAGTTTCACATACACATTTCTTCTCATACCTCTGGGAATCATGAGTTTTTGGTATCATTCCTCCAATTCAATCCCGTCTCCTTATGAGATCATAAGTTTGACATTCTCTATTTTAGGTCTTTTACTATGAGATCATGGAGTTTGGTATCATTCTCAATTTGTGACCCTGTCTCTCTTATGGGATTATAAGTTTGACATTCTATTCCATTGTCTCACCCATGAGAATCATAAGTTTGGTATTCTCTATTTTGCAGTCCTCTTTCACCATAAGAAAGCTTGCTTATATAACCTTGGAGAGGCTTCAACCACTTGAATATCCTTAGGAAGGTGAGGATTTTCCTCCTTAGTTGAGGATGCCCTAAGTCCTTAGCTAGATCAGAGATTCAGAATCTAACTGCCTTCCAAGAATGAATATATGCTTCCCCCATTCATCTCGACTGCTTAACAACTTCCCAGAATAGTAGCGCTCCCTCAAAAGACTATCAGGCGTTAGCAACTCCTAGTAGGCTTTTAGAAGTGGCCTCTAATCTCTTGTCCTTCAAAGGAGCACGGAAAGATTCATAGCTCCACATTGCCAAAGGAAGCTCCGAGATAGTGTAAGGGGGATCTCTCCCTTCCAAAAACTCAATTTTGAGGTGCTTTCAAATTAGCAAGGTTGTTTGGCTTGATGAATGATTCTCCTCCTTCAAATCCAGTCATGTGAATGTCATAAAGTGTCTCCTTAGTGTCGTTATCATGACAACATGTCTGAACATCATTCGCAACACTAGTGACCAACTTGCAACAATTGCGAAAGCTGAAGGGAAGATGAGACACTTACGAAAATTCAGAGGAACATGCGACACTTACGAAAATTATCAAAGTGAGCAATATTGACGTGTAACAAAATGCCCCCCAAGTATGAAGTTAGAAGATGCAAGCTGATAACTTAAGTACTTTGTAGACGATCAAGAAAGGGTATAGACTCGAATAACCTGACGGAAGCTGCACACAAACATCCAACAAAATATCATGACATATTTCAAAAGCAGAAATGACATACCTATGCTTGGGTGATCAAGAGAACTTACAAGATATGGCAGCCGCCGACTGCTGCGGATCCACAGTTGTATTACGACAACAAAGGTACAGCCACCGAAAATACTTTGTGGATCTATACTCTAGCTGACATGGGCGGTCATTACGAAGAATACAGTGGATCTGAGATAAAGACATATAATACGACCAAGCGTACAAAGTGGATCTATGTAGCAGTATATGTGTCATTTGTTTAGTGAAACTCCTTACGCAACTTTGAAGTGAAGCATATATCCATTAATTACTCAGCGAGTCTTCTTACCAATCCAGGCAATTTTGAATCTAACCATGTGAATAGATGTCTGATGTCGAACATGGCTGAAACCATGATTGACCGATGGTATGGCCAGATTGTAACAAAGCATGAGAGATCACCATTAATGTCAATGATTCCCAAAATACCTTATTACATTCCATCGGACGTAAATAGATGAGCTGAGGTCGAAAACCCACGGAATCATTCAATCAGAGGCCAATCATGTAAACCCACTGTCAAAAGTGAGGAGGCCTGCCATTGATGTATGTAGGTCCCAAAGTACTAAGCGGTTTCTAAAATTACGATCCTGGATGGTATTGTTGGAGTCGAAGCAGGATGAACTTCGTCGAGGAGACGATGCTTGTCCCCATCAGCGACTGAAACGGAGATGTAATTGGTAGATCAAAAAAAAACATGGACTGACACGAGTTCTGAGACAAGATATTTGGGATGACTGGAGGCGACTCGGGAGCCCGGATACTTCCTTGAACCTTTGAGCACAAGCGGCAAAACATGGACCAAAACTATGCAGTGGTTACTGTGACTTGCTTCGGGTGACTCAAAGGAGTGAAATGAAACTCAAATGGATTGGCTCATTGCAGAGGTTCGGTTGATTATGATGTATGCAAAGTGACAAAATACCGTCAATTCAAGAAACGACTCTAGAAGTGCTAGAAGGTGTTCTCAAGAGATCGCTTGGCTTGTTCCTTTCAATTTTCCCCACCCGGATAGATGAGTACTCTTTTGATTTAATGAACTCGAGGAGGATAACATGTGCTCAATATAGCTTTCACTGTGATGCGTTCCTCTTCCTTTGTTTAACAATATGGAAGAATGGAGTTTCACAATTCCCATATGGAGTGCGTGATGTTTTGTTTAATGAGTCCAAGGATAGTAAACTCGAAGGATTTTTAGGATTATAGAGTTTGGAAAAAGCTTAAAGAGAACTCTCTGAGTTCCTTTTTACGTCTGATGATCCATCGAGACGAAAAAGGGTTAAAAACTATCGCTCGAAAAGAGCGCCCTTTGACCTTTTAGTGTGAAAGGAAACGAGATCACTCGACAATCTTTCGCTATTTAGAGAGTCACGAAAGAAGGGTTTAAAGGAGACTCCGGGGAGGTTCCTTTTTAGTAAGTAATGTCCATCTGGTCAGAAAGAGATAAACTTTGCGATTTGCATTCTCATCTTCCATTTGAACACGAGAAAGAACAAAGACTAAATAGGTATGCCCCGACTTAGTGGTGTTGACTTGATCCCGGAATGATCATCAAAGAAAGTGGAGACATACTGAAAAGAAATTCAATTCATTCTACCAACTTTGAAGTTGTCCATAAATTTTCGTACTAGATGGAAAAAGGATAGAATTGGATGAATTGAAGGTTAAAAATGAGTCTTAATGAAAGACTTGACTCGACATATATGATATCTAGAGAAAGACTCAACTTGAAGGGAGGGTGATTGTTTCATTTTTTAATAAGACTTGACACAAGAAAGAACTATGCTCAAGGTTCAGTGTTCAATCCCTAGATTTGTGTTTCATTTTAATATATGGAAAACGCCATGAGAGAGAGAAACTATGCCCCGGCATGAAAGCTAGTGGCCTCGTTTCATTTTTTAACCGGCTTGCCACATAGAAGAGAAACTAATAACAGTGAATTGCCCCGGCATGAAAGCAGGCTGGCCTCTGTTTCATTTTAATGGAAGCTTGCCTGAGAAACTATGCTCGTCTGGTTGCCTTTGACATAAACTAGTGGCCTCGTTTCATTTTAACGAAGACGCCGCGAGAGAAACTATGCTACATTGACCCTGCCATTTTTAACTATGGCTGCATTCTGAGGAGAAACTATGCTCGTAAGCCTCTATTTCATTTTTTAACTTGAGCTTTATACGGAAAGAAACTATGCCGTGGTTGCTTATTTTGCAGCTGATGGCCTCATTTCATTTTTTAAACACCGCAGAAAACTATGCTCATGATACTGGCATAAAGCTAGTAGCCTCTGTTCATTTTTAACGAGCTTACCCGCAGAGAAACTGCTCGTGGTTTTCTTCTTGATCCACGGCTTCCAAAGGATACTTGATGCAGAAGGATACCATGTCAAAAGGAATGAGACTTCGTTATGGCTTCCAAGAGATCTTGATGGATGAAGAGAATCACTCTGGAAGAACACATATAGGGTCGCAGCGAGGGTAAAAAGGAGATCATGCTCTAATAAACCTATCGAAGAGATCACCATGTCAACCTCAGGATCAAATCATGGAAGTTGAGGGTCATAGGCAACAACGCCACATAAAATTGACATGGTAGGGGTGATCATGCATAAATTATAGGAAGTAGTCCGGTCGAAGGGATGATGGATGAAAGTTGATCAATAGTCACAATTCTTCCATCGTGAGGAAAAAGATATCACACATAAGAGATTCGAAACAATAACTTTCATGGCATATAAATAATCCCATGAGGTAAAGAAAATCAAGGGTCAGGACTACCATGATGACATGGAAATAAAAGCGATTTTCCTCCAAGTTCACGAAGCGGAAAAGGGATCCTAAAGGTTGACTAGTTCTCATGTTAAAAGCTAACCCAGTGCGTTACAAGAGTTGTGGACAGCAAAGAATGCAAGCTTAGCGAAGACAAAATACTAACGGACGCGCCTCATCTATCGGCGTTTGAAGAACGTCCGTTACGAACTGGGCCATATGTCGGAAAGGAGCATTATGAGGAAGGGAAAGGCGAGTCCGGTTAACTTTTATCAAAAAGGATGAAAAGCCCGATTGCTTGGAAGTTCCATAGGAGGAGGAAGAATGCCCCCAGACATGGTAGAATCTGTATTAACAAGAAAAAACATATGCGGCGTGCTCGAAGGTTTACTCCTAGAAGAGTAGGATCGTAGATGGTGGATCGAGGATGAAACCCGATGGTGGGCTGGATAGACCGCGTTGTCACTCCGATGGAAGAGTGGGATTGACCGAGGAAGGGCCTGGATCCCAGTCACTTTGGCATTCCTTAATGGGAAGATGGGATGGTAGATAAAGCTGGATCGATACTTTGTTTCATTCTCCAAAGGGAAGAAGTAGGGTCGCCGGGTGGAATCGGATCGACCTCTTTAGTGTCACTCTCTAATAAATTAGGATCGATAGAGGATGAAAACAAATCGACCACTTTTTTATCACTCTTTTGATGAAGTGAAATTTGTCGATGTGAGGCCCGGATCGACTACTTGGGCAAAGTAGTTCAATGAGAGGGAAACTGGAATTGACCACACGATCAACGATTGTTAGAAGATGGGAGCAGTTGACGGTCATCAACAATGATAGGTTGGAGGAAAACATGATAACCTTTGGAAGGTAGATTTTTCCCAAAAGAGAAAGAAGCCCTCATCCATCGCGAGTTAAAGAGTAGGAAATAATGATTACCTTTACATAACATACGGGAACTTATCGGTTTCTTCTTCTTATAACTGAACATCACTAGTTGATGGGATATCACCCGACGCATATTGAGATAAGTGCTGTATTGGAGGACCACATTTCTAAAGGAACTGGGATAAGGCCAGGGCAATCTCGAAGAAAATGAATACGCCACTTACAAAGGTTTTCGCGAGGAATTTGGGTTTTGGATTGTTTCTTTTAATATTGTTAATCTCATCAACACTCCCGGTACTATTAATAGTAACTGGTTTCTTAGAACCAACATCTGATGTTGTTGGGGTCTTAGTCCTTTTCCGGGCTCTTCTTCTTCTCCTCTTTTCATTTCTTCTTCTTATAATCAACTTTATTTCCACCTTTTTGATCTTCGCTAAGCGAGAAGGAGAATGGAAAGAGAACTAATAGGCGAAAAGTCGGCGTAGTTGGCGATGTGGGTGAATTGTATTGACACATCAAAGTATTAGAGTGCAAGCTGAAACATCGAGGAGGATTGAGTCCACGGGGTGAACAACCAAATTGGCAATCAATAGTGAGTCACAGAGACTTCGATTGTGTGGCTTAACATATGAATTAAGTTCCAAATGAAGAAAGGCGCAGTTCCCCGAGGAAAGAAGGTTCCTCCATTGAGTACTCCAAGGATTGATACCCATTAACGGCTCGTCCTGGAGTCCCACTAGAAATGAAAAGCGGCCCTGCAACTAAAAATCTAGGAGAATCCACAACCAAGCAACGGACCCTTCTTTTGATGGCCAGAGTACCAGATTTGAGGCTGATGAGGTAGCGTCGGCGTGATCAAATCCGGGAAGAGTGGGGCTGGAGTGGAGAACGATTCTAATGGCGGCTTTGCTTAGCGGACTTCTTGCTGGTACAGCTTTGCCTTGCATCAATTGGCCGTTTACCCTCCAGGAGGCGAGTAAAGTTTGACCAATATGCATTTCCAGAATGCAGGTAAACTGATCCAGTCACCTTGTAGAACCTAAAATATTATGGCCACTAAGGTTACCAATTCGCTGATGGGCTTTGGTGAGAACGATCGACAGGTTCGATCCAGAAGCGTCTGGGCGAGGAGTATCAAGCCGAGAATCCCTTCAAGAAGCTGCGCATAAAGTAATTGGATTTTCCAGTGACCCCATAATGCAGATCAGATACCTGAAGCGGTTAAATACGGAGGGTTGGTCCCGTGAAAGCTCTCTGAGGCCAGCCCTCAATTAAACCTGTGAGAGGGATCCGGGCGGACCTATCACGGTATTTGGTTGCTCTCCCCACTATCTGGGATGCCAATGTTTGTTTTAACAACTTTGGAGAGTTATGCTCCGGCCTAATCAAAGTCTTACATGTCATTCTATTAGTGGAGGATTTTATCAAAGAAAATGTTCTAGGTAGATTTAATTAGCATTGATTTTAGTGAGTTACAGTTCTTTACTCAAAGGGGTGTATGGAAGTGAGGCTCGATGGAATTAAGACTCATTCCAAAGAATTATCGGCATGATAAACCAATCATTTCCTTAGGTAAAACTGACTAACCTAGGGAGAGAGTAGAGTTCGCTCACCCAACAAACACTTTTATGGAATGTCCTCAAACAAAATTTCTCAATCATTCGTTACCATTAAAAACTTTTCTTAAAAAAATATTTTTTTTTTTTTTTTTTTTTTTTTTTTTTTTTTTTTTTTTTTCGTTTGTGTGTGAATGATAATGATTAATACACTCACAATGCTGATCTTCGATAATTAACTCTTTGGTATGGATGACAAACAAACTAGCATAACAGGAACCACGAATAATACACCCTTAGTATTTGACGAAAAAAAGCGAAAATGACCGGAAAAGCTACACCCAAAAGCAAATGAAGAATAAAGAGATCTTGACCCAAAGCGAGTAGAGTTCTATATAGTCTTTGATATTTCACCAAGGTTTTGTGTTGAAAGTAGAGAAAACCAAGGAGCATGGAGAAGCTGGCTTCATTCAATCGGGAGGGTTTCAAGGAAAATGGTGAAGAAGGCCGCTATGAATCCGGTCAACAAGGTGCTTATCGCCGGAAATCTTTGGCACATCTAACTTAGCGGAAGAACAATTGACTCGCAGAGGTCCTCGTGAAAATGACAAAACCAAAATTGCAAATTTGGAGGTTTTTTGAACAGAAACAACTACGTTGCCAGGGCAAAAGCCGTTATATGTCAACTCTGGCGTGTAGGGCTTCAAGAAAGCTGACTCTGGTGATACTAAGTGAGGATGTAAAAGTCTCCAAGAATTATCGAGAAATTTCAAAATTGCTATTTTGAATTGACAATGTGAATGTGACAGACAAGGTGAGGAGTTGATCAACTCATGAAACTAATCAGGAGGGGTAGATCAGGTCTGAAAAATTCAAGAGGTAGAACAAGGTCAAATGAGGAGACAAACCAAAACAGGTTTTGATTGAGGCTATTCCCAAATGAATTAGCGGTTGTTGTAGGAAAATCTGCCTGCGGACAAGTAGATGGACCTCTAGAACCCATTGCTTAACCCTAGGCAGAAAAGTGCTTATCATGGACGCTGAATTTCTTTTGAATCTATCTAAGCCTAATGCATGAGGAAGGAGAGTAACAGAAGTACCTCTAAACCGACGTTTGTCCACCGCGCTCAGAGTTCAGCTCCAATCCTTTACTTCTGGTTGATGCATTGGACAAATCAAGATCTACATTCGCCCTCTCTATTGACATTAGCTTGAAATAGATCTATCAGCGAATGATAAGTTCATGTAACATCAAACCCAAACTAGAAAGAAGCAATTGACATGTCATATTAATGAGAATAGCGATAGCAGTACTTCGATCGTAGATCTGAATCACGACGAACTTAGTCAGTCCTCTTCGTCAACCCTTGTGGAAGATCCACAACTTTGAATGGCGGCCGGCTGCCGATAATTCTTCTGCATTGCAGATTTCCTCAGGATCACTCGTTCCACGTACACATTTCTACTCTACCACTTATGAGATCATAGTTTTGGTATCATTCTCCAATTCCCGTCCGTCTCCTTATGAGATCATAAGTTTGACATTCCTATTTTGCAATCTTTTACCTATGAGATCATAGGTTTATTATCATTCTCAATTCATTACATCTCTGCATAACAAGGATCCATAGTTTGACATTCTCTATTCATTCATCTCTTATGAGATCATAGAAGTTTGACATTCTCTATTCCTCTTTCACCGTCTAGAAAGCTTGCTATATATCATGGAAACTTTAACCACTTGAAATATCTATTGTAGGAAAGGTGAGGAATTTTTCCTCTTCGATTGAGATGCCCTAGGATCATGGCTAGATGAGGGATTCGAATCCAACTGCCTTCAGAATTGAAAAGAGTAACCCCGATATCATCTCAACCGAGTTTAACAACAGCAGAATAGTATCGCTCCCTCAAAGACTGTCGGAAGCGTTGCATAAAGCATGCTCCACAGTATTGGAAACTGCAGAGGCCCATGGCTCCTCAAAATCTATAGCAGCTCCTTCAAAGGGCACAGGGCGTTATAAGCTCCTTATTGAGTATGAAGGAAGCGCGGCTCGAGAATAGTGTAAGGGGCTCCTCTCAAAACTCAGGGTACAGGTGCTGGTGTGAAAAGGTTGGGTCCCGATGAATCAGTTCTCCTCCTTCGATGATCATGTGAGATGTTATAAGTGTCTCTATACAGTATTAGTTATCTGTAACGGTATAATAGAACATCCTTTGTACGGCACTAAGTGACCAACTAGGAGCACTTGCGAGACCGATGCAGGTACTTTCCCACAATTTAGAGGATAATCACGACACTCATCCGGGCAATTTTGGCGTGTAATATAAGCATCTAACGAATAAAGGATTGAGATGCGACACTCATCCAGCTGAGCAATTTTGACGTGTAACACCAAGCATCTAACGAATAAAGGGATTCAGATCTACGGTGGGTGATCAATGTCACATCGTAAAGTTGTGTGAAAGATAACGGGCATAGTGGGTACAGTTTGGGGAGACTAGTGTCATAAAGAAAATGGCATCACCCAAAAAGAATATAAAAAGAAAAAACACCTCATTGGTTGTGACAGTGTTATCCTTGTTTCACCCAACCACCTATCTACCCACTATCAAACGCACACATGTCTGCCCACTCAGTGTCACCTAGATCCGAATCAGTAGTCCACTAGGGACACTCGGGAGGATTAGTAACAACATGGCGTGACAACAGGGCACTCATCAAAGCTAGTCTGACAATACCACATGTATATAAGGGGCCCACTGTGTATGCTTATCGACATATTGATCCCCAGTGACACATAGTTTGACCCAATGCCACATAGAAACCAACATGGAACAATATGCAGTTGCCATGTGTCCGCAAGATGACAATGATGTCAACATTATGTCACTCAAAATTAGAATGCCTCTCCCCAAACTTTCAAAAGAACTAAGCCATCGATAAGATGGCATGTGTTCATAAAAGGAACAAGGAAGGATATTTCAAATGGGTGTGAGATACAACGATGTCGTGCAAAATAAATGGATGGATAAGACAACATATAGCATGACATTTGGCCTCACGTCTAGGTGTACTCGCTAATCATTACACCGTTACTTACAACTGATAAATGACAAGGATAATTGTCTCCACACACACACCCATGCAAGCCACAAATATCAAAATATCATGCTTAGTGTAGCAAATCACTCCATTCCATCAGTTGTCTCAACAAGAACATGTTGAGCTTTTATAAGAGAAAGTCAAAGGAACATAAAGAACCAATATGCGCGGTGGCTTAGAGGAAATGGTTAAGTGGAGTTTCAACCAGCTAAGGACCTCAGTTGTTCAAAGTTTGATCATATCCAACGTAGCAGACCTAGAAGAATACAGATAGAAGCTCAATTAGAAAAAGATAACAAGCCTCACAATGACATCAACAAGTTAATTCTGGTGGTAGAAAGTCATTTTTACCCAGTAAAAATCAATTATAAATAATTTAGAAAACCATAGGTGGTATCAAGAAACTGACAAGTTGTATCTAGTTTCAAGAAGCAATATTGGATTAAATGAATGGTTTTCTCACAAACAAAGACATATATATAGAAAGATAAGGAGTTCATTTTTAGGGTCAATACTTTGGGGAATTTAAGGGGATATTATAACCAAATTTGTTGATCACAATCCTTAGGCACAAATAGATAATGAAGGCAACATACTTCATGAGATTCATCCACTACATTATGTTCCAGTCTGTAATTGTTATTTTAGTGTATGTGTTCTTGTAAAGCCACCCCTCTCATATAGCTTCTTGTATCATATCCCCATTTATAAAATCTCAAGTAACACATTATATGACATATTCAATGTTTCTGTGTGTTATCTAGTCATGGCATAGAAATGATTTCCTCTTAACAAATAACCATTTATTGTCATTTCTTCTTATATTTAAATGATGTGTAGAGGGTACCTCCATGCATTTGAATATTTGAAGATGTGTAACTATTTGAAGCATGTTTTATTGATCTATTATATGTGTTAGAACTGCTAAAAAATTAATTTCTTAGCACATTATTTTGTTTCCATAAGCTATAAGATTCATTCTCTGCAGTGCCTTATATGTTTATCTTGTATTTATTCTATTTCACTACTTCACCCACTCTTAAAAGTGAATCGTATGAAACACTCGTTGACATATGCCTTGTGTAGCTAAGAGTTTTTAATATATGCCTTGTGTAGCTAAGAGTTTTTAATATATGCCTTGTGTAGCTAAGATTTTTTGATATATGAAACACTTGTTGAAACACCTTTCTTACTTTGCATTGCCAATTGGTGTATTTAATTCATAAGAATCCATCAACTTCATTTATATTTATTTAAGGGGATGTTATAAACCATATATTGTATATAAGTAGTCCTAGTATAGATTGACATATCAAACATGTTCATCATAAGTCAAACATTTAATTGATTTAATCTCTGGAAATCTTACAGGGCACTAAAAACTAAAATATTCCCTGAAGCGAATGTGTTGCCATCAAATTACAGAGAAGTGTTGGGTATGTGTTATATTCTTTGCATGTGTGTGTGTGGTGCATCATTTTCGAAAATTGTGGCTGATGATCCCTCTAGTAGTGCTCTTTGTGTCGTGTGCACCAGGCGCTTCCTAGGGGGGTCCCAGGGGGGCAAGGTATGGCCTCCCCTGGTTACGTGCAATGTTTGGGGCAATGGCCCGATATTTGTTTTTTGGGCGTTTTTTCTATTTTAGCGGATTTTTCTATTTTTAGCGGTTTTCTAAAATTAATCCTAGATTAAGAGATTAGTGTTTTGGTATCTACGAAATACCTAAACAAATTGTATATATATTGTATGGTGAATGGTGAAAGGAATACAATGAAGCATTGAAAGGTTTTCTCTTGGTTAAGGATTTCCGGTATAAATCTCTATGTACTATATGTATGAGCCATTGATTAATTTCTGATTTTCTTAAGAATCTATATGCATTGCTTTACTTCACAAGTTTAAAACTTACATGTGGTATCAGAGGGATGCCTTTGTTGCTGAGGGTTTGGCTCTATCTTGATAGATCAAGTTTATCTTGGGTCTGTGATAAACCTGGGTTTAGTGGGAGCTTTTGCAATGGAGATTCGAGTGTAGAAAGAGGAATGGTGAGCTCTTTTGGAATCGAGATAGAGAAGTTCAATGGTAAAAACTTTGAGCTATGGAAGCTCAAGATGGAGGACCTTCTTGTAGACAAAGAATAATGGATCGTTGTGGATCCTAGTACACAACCTATTGGCACATAGCCTACTGGCACACAGTCGACTGGTACACAACCTACTAGTACACCACCTACTAGTATGTCGAAGGAAGACTGGGAGAAGTTGGACAGAAGAGAAAGGAGTACTATTTGACTCTGCCTGGAAGATTTGGTGTTGTTGAATGTCTCAGGAGAATCTATAGCCAAGGAACCATGGGATAAGTTAGGGAATTTGTATCAATCAAAGTCCCTGGTAAACAAGTTTTTTCCTCGAAAGAAGTTGTATCATCTTAGGATGGAAGATGGAGATTATGTGACAAAACATGTAAATTCCTTTAATACTCTGGTAAGTCAACTTGTCTCTGTTAATATTACGATTGCAGAATAAGATACGTGTATTACTTTGTTATGTTCTTTGCTGGACTCTTGGGATAATGTGGTTGTAGCAATTGGTAGTACCACTCAATCTACATTGAATTATGAGGATGTAGTTGCATCCTTGTTATCTGAAGAGATGAGGCAGAAAAGCATGGATGGTCATAACACATATGCTTTATTTGTAAGAGATCATACCCAAGACATGAATCATGGTAAGTCTTTAGGGAGGAGATCTAAATCTACTGGTAGATCTAAGTCTCCAGGAAAATATTTGAGGAAATGTTATAAGTGTGGTAAAAAAGGGCATTATAAGAAAGATTACAAGTCTAAGAAGGTTGATAAACCAAAGGAATCTGATAGTACCTCTTCCACATAGGCGAAAACCTCCACTGAAGAAGGAGATGATGTTTACCTGACATCTACATGTACACATGCAGACCATGATGTATGGTTGATCGACTCAGGTGCACCATACCATATGAATCCTCACAGGGAGTGGTTCTCTAATTATGAAAAATATGATGGTGGTGATGTATTCTGGGGAGATGACTCGACAGCAAAAATCATGGGACATGGAGGGGTAATTTTGCTACTAAAATATGGGAGGATTAGAACTCTCCCTGGGGTTTTGCACATTCCAAAACTAGCCAGGAGCCTAATATCTGTAAGCAAGTTGGATGATGCAGGAGTGGATACTGTATTTGGAAAGGGCACTTGCAAGATGGTACGAGGAGAAATGGTGTTGATGAGGGGAGTTCAATGTGGAAATTTGTACAAGTTGTTGGGAATCACTTATACTAATGGGTGTAATAGTTTTGTTGTCACTGAGTAGAGAAATGAAGGAGACAAGACCAATATTGTCCCTGAAAAGAAGACCATGTTGTGGCATCAAAGACCGGGGCATATTGGAGAAAAGGGTCTTCGAACACTACACGATAAAGGTATGGTTGAAGGTATGTCTAATTTCACTCTGGATTTTGATTTCTATGAACATTGCATATATGGTAAACAAAATCGAGTAATATTCCCATTTGGTGCTACAAGAGGAAAGGGGATATTAGAGTTGATACACAGTGATGTGTTTGGACTTGTTCTTGTTCCATCTCTAGGTAAATCTGTGTATTATGTTTGATTCATAGATGATTTCTCAAGGAACACATGGATTTATTTTATTAGAAAGAAATATGAGGTATTTGATAAATTTAAAGAGTTTAAAGCTCTGGTAGAAAATCAGACATAGAAGAAAATAAATGTATTGAGAACTGATAATGGTGGAGAATTCTGTAAGAAGTGTGGTATAGCAAGGCAGAAGACTACTACATACGCTCCTCATAAGAATGGAGTTGCGGAAAGGATGAACATGACACTGATGGAAAAAGCAAGGAGCATGCTCAACAGTGCCGAGTTAGGACAGGAATTCTGAGCAGAGGCAGTGGGTACAACATGTTACTTGGTCAATCGATCACCTTCATTAGCATTAGATGATAAAACTCCACACGAGGTATGGACTGGAAAGAAACCCTCTCTTCAAAATATTAGAGTGTTTGGTTTTTATTCTTATGTACATGTTCCAAAGAAAAATAGGAGTAAGTTGGATAAAAAGGCTGAAAAGTGTATCTTTATTGGTTATAAAGATGGTGTGAAAGGTTATAAGCTTTGGAACCCAGAAACCAAGAAGATTGTTTAAGTCAAGATGGTATTTTTAGAGAGGTAAAAGATGTTTCCAAGAAGGAATTCCTACCAAGGCTAGAAGAACCTGAGAAAATAGAGTGGGAGTTGGATGATGAAAAATATGAATCATCTGAAGAAGATGAAGTAGAAGAAGAAGAACCTCATACCCCAGTATTTAGGAGATCAGTGAGGGAAAGAAGGAAACCAGAAAGGTATAGTCCACCTAATTTATGTTCCAATTTTTCTTTATCTATTACTGACGATGATCCCAGAACTGTCAGGGAAGCAGTGAATTCAGAGGATAGTAAACTATGGAAGAAGGCCATGGTTGAAGAAATGGATGCCTTGGATAAGAATGAGGCATGGGATATAATTGAGTTTCCAGCTGGAATAAAATCTGTTGGTAGCAAATGGTTGTTTAAGAATAAGTTTAATGCAGAAGGTAAAGTGGAGAAATACAAAGCTCCATTAGTAGCAAAAGGTTATTCCCAGGTAGAGGGAATTGACTTTGGTGAGATTTGTTGCACCCCTTTTTTCACATAGATGAGAAAAATAAGGATGCTTACAAGCCCAGTTGGGTCAACTAGGTAAGAGAGTAGTGAAATAAAGAGTTAGAAACATCAAGCATAACAAGTAAAGAAAGAACTAAACTAAGAACAATAAAAGAAATTAAACTAGAGTGCATAAGAACATTAAAATCGAAAATAAAAAACACTCATGACACCAATGGATAGGATTGTATTAGTGGAAAAACACCAAAGAGAAAGGGAGATATATGGGTCCCCTCTTCCTCCAAGGGAGGGCTCTTGGACCCCCAAATATTGAGCTCTTCTTACAAGTAGCAAACTAGAATGAAATGGTGAAGAGAATCCAAAGCACATTCATTCAAGAGGTGATATGAATGGCTAAATGAAATGGTGGTTGTATACTCTTGGTGAGAAAAGAGGATTCTCCAAGAGAATATAAGAAGCATAACAATACAAATGAATTCCTTAGAAATGCAGTGCACCCATGGCCTCCTTTTATAGCATAGCTTTGAGGCATTATGAAACCAGTTCTTAGTGTGAACAAGGGGCCCTTTAGGGCACCCTTAGGTCTTTGACCAACCCCCCAGTCGAATTCAGCCGAGATTTGGGTGTTAAATCAACTTGGAAGCTGAACCAGAAGTGGGTGGAAGGCCGCCCAATATCATAAATGCGTCATTCTGAGGGGTGTGCGGTTTTTTGCATCCATAGTCGTGCATTGTGAAAATGTGCACTTTTTTTGTGTTTCTGGATGCCGTATGTGGGCGTGCTCCCTATAGTCTTAGCGCATGCTGATTTTATAATTGGTTGTATAGTTTTGGACCTTTTGGAAATGCATTTTTGGTCCATGAGTGAACTAATGGGTGTTTTGAAGATGTTGGATTTCTGTAACCATTTGCAGATGAAATTTCGATGATAACAGATGCCCCCTGATGTGTGAGGTTAGGAGCATACGTATAGCCTAAATACATCATTGTTTCTTCTACTGAGAGTACCTTTGTAAGAAAGAGCGTTGAGGGGAGTATCAAGAGTGACCCATTGGAGGGAGAGGGGAACCTGTAAGATCTAAACCATTCGCAAGGGGTGAAAAAGTAAATTGTGTACAAATGAGGCGGGCATGCCCCATGCTCGTGTCATGTAACTAAAAAATGTGTAAGATAGTAATTGAAGTTGTGTGTTGACATAGATCACTGCAGCGCCCTCCAGGGTAGTTTGATAATGACAGAGGACAATTTTGATGGTGAACAAACTCTGAAAAAGGTAAGGACACCTGTGAGAAGTGTTGATGATACGCAAACATTGATAGTTTATCAAATTTCATAGGTCTTTGGCATATATAAAAACAACTGTGATAGCCGCAAAGTAAGACCCATCGCCACATTATAAAGTGTTGAAGTCGAATGTCGTGGGGGTCAACGATAGCAGAGAACAATGATATTTCTCTCTGTGTCGTTCGAGACTCCGCATTATAAAGGTAATGAGAGCCAAGATACTGCCGCCCTTCTGGGAACTGTGTTGATGTCGATAGAAAGGGAAACGTGACTCCAAGAAGAAAAGGGATTTATGAAATCCATCGGGTAAAATCAAGAACTGAGGAGGAACATGGACAAAGTTGAGAGACGGGGAGACTCAAGACTACCCTTGGTAGGGGGATTTTGCGAAGGAGAAGTGGCAACAACTGTGAAACTGAATCTAGTATTAGGGGGATGACTAGATTGGGGTTAAATTGTGTTAGAGGCATGACAAAGTAGACAAACTCAAAGATCAAGGGTACATGGACTGTGGGATGCTCGGGGTTTATGGACGATGTCAACAGGAGTAGAATATAATGTATGCCCCAATCAAGGGAAACAGGGGTTTCATTTGTCGGAAAAAGGAATGTTGCCAAATGTGATGACAAAAAACTACATAATGGCTGAAAAAAAAGGCTCTATATAGTTACCAAATAAATAAAGAATAATTGGGGATGAGTGTACATATACAGAAATGGGTGCCCCGGTGTAATATGGCTTGGCATGTGAGGGCGCAAGTTGCATGGAAAGTAGGTGGAGGGTGGGGGCCCCATAGGTGGGTTTTTGTATTAGGTAAAATGAATGGAGGACAATCTGTAGATGGGAAAACTGACGGTGTATGAGATGGAGGGATAATGATACTGCAGAGGTGCAGTAAAAAAGGCAAATCGGGACGAGATTATGCGGGATTCCATTATGGGAAAGTTAGCACAATGAGGAGAAGGAGCATGCGGTTAATTCTGGGGAATGCAAAGACTATGAGGACTCCCAGCCCTAGGGGGTGAAAGAAGCATGAGTGTCAAAGTGCCAAGGGGGACTGTAAAGGGGAAAACTCATGTGGGGAAGAGTGCTATTGGGTGACATTACTTGAAATGCAGAGGAGGTAGGAGTACTGCAGAGCCAGATGGGGGGGAACCAAGAGGCAAATATCGATGGGTGTAACGGGGAAATGCAATTGATATTCAGAGGGAATGATTACATGACAGTAGCGATTTTATACCTGAAAGGACCGTGTTGATTTGTGGTGACCAAGTACCTTCACACATGAAAACCAAATACCCGACGTGAACAATATCTGAAGATGAAGCATATAGCGATTATTTGATAATTTTGAACATAAGCATGCGTACCTGAGCGTGATGTGAGAAAAATGCTCCCTAGGGGATGAGGATGGATGGTGGCCCTGGGACTATGATTGTGTAGGTGGCAGGATCCTGGTCCTGTGGTTGAAGACGGATCGAAAAATGGGCGTTTGGAGCTCCCGGAATGGAGTATGGAAGTTTGGCAAAAGGGACTATATATACCTACAGGGCCCACATTTCCACCTCATTTGTACCTACTGCCAGAGTGACTGGACGAGAGATTTGAGGAGAGATTTGGAGATTCCGGGAGATCAAGCCAGCCGATTCAGGGTTAGTGAGTTTTAGGTTAGTGGTTGTATCCTCCTACACAGTAGCTAGGATTTCTTTTTTGGGCAGGGGTTGAACAGATGACTTTACATCGGAGTTTGTGAGTGTGGGCCCCCCAGTGCAAGGGCGATCGAAAGATTCACACGCACGAGTGCGCGACTGTAATTGAGAGAGACACACATGGGGGCACTTGAAGGGGAAAAACAAGCGCACATATAATGCACGCCTTTTCGGAGCATAACAACGCATGCAAGCGTGACAGTGTTCCTAACAGTTGCGCATGAGTGCGCAACTGTGTAGTGAACAGGTGTGTTATGATGCGCACCTGTATGGTGATAGGGGTGCATGGGTGCACCCTTGTATGGCCAACAGTCACACATGAGTGCACAACTGTGGTATGAACAGGCGCGCATAGGTTTTCACCTGTGGGAAAAATGTCCCGCCTTTGAGGCAAAGCAGATGGGTGTAAAAATTTATCTTTTGTGGTGATTTTGATATTTTTATGGGTTGTGATAGCTAATCAAGTACTGTATATGTGGATGCAAGTGACCATTTGGATGATGCCGGTTCATTGGAGAGAGAGGGATTGGTCACACTTGAGGGAGGTAGTGAGGGATGAGGAGCCAGCGGTCTGAGACGCTTTGGCACCTTGTGGGTTGTTAAAGGATTTTGAGTGTTCGCTAGTGCGGGCATAGGAGTACTTATTGCAGTTCCTGATTTCGATGTGGATTTCAGATCTGCATTGCTTCATGGAGTGGGGTGAGAAACTGGCCTCTATTGCGGTGGAGGATGTATATTTTCTGACTGGGCTCCCTTTTTGGGGAACCCCGTTACCGGCGAAGCCTGTGTTACCCAAGGATGGGAAGTTGGTTGTCTTATCCCGGAGGTATTGTTTAGGGGAGAAATTTATGTCGAGCTTTGTGGTGAGTATTGGGGCGATGGATTCCCTTGTGCATCATTGCATGGTAGCGATGATCATGAGAGTCTATGGGTCTCTCGTGACTCAGTGGATCAGTGGGTGTCAGCTGAGGATTATGCAGAGGGAATTGGGTGGTGAGCAATTTGTCTGGGAGTTGATTTTCCAAACCAAGATAGTAGGGCAGCTTGGCAGGTGTCGATCTGCTAACTCGGAGGATTTTTCTTTTGGGTCTATCTTGGTGGCATGGGTTTTGGAGAGGGTGTCGATGTTGTGCCCTAGAGTGCTTTTGGACACACCTGGTGTGCGAGAGCCACGACTGAGGCGGTGGGTGATGATCTTGGTTCGTCATGGTGGTGGGGAGGGTGGCCACTATTTTATGGTTGAGGCTACATGACTATGGCTTCAGATGCCACAGATTATTCTCTAGTTTCCATACAGTGTGGTGGATTTCCGAGAGGACCCAGATATGGTGCTACCCCCTGGAGAGGTGTTCGACTGGAGAGGTATGTGGATGTAATTTTTTTTATTGTTTTATATTTATATAGTATAGCATATATTTTTATGTATGGGTGGATGTTGATGCTATCGTTTGTTTTTTGTGTGTGCAGATGTGGGGCCTCGTGGGCATGAGGTGGAGTTGATCAGGGCGTTGACTCGTCAAGATCCAATGATACCTCTGCGGGGAGAGTCGAGGGCAAGGGAGAGATGACGACGGGATGATGTTGGGGTGAGGCCAGTTGATGATGAGATAGTGGCCAGGAGACGCCATTATGATGAACCCGGTGCAGGGTCATCAAGAGCTCCACCGGCGGGGACCGAGGGAGAGTTTGCAGATTTTCAACACTGATTAGAGGCGGTATTACATGGAGTACCCAAGGGGATGTGGGTGCACATCTAGGACGAAGGTTTCCTGGAGCAGTGTATTGGTCTTCCGGTGGAGTCACGGACCCTGATCCGTAGAGAAGCCGTAGCAGGGGTGGCGATGACTGGGCGGTTTCCCCCAAGGCCTAAGGGACCGATAACTGGTGGGGTACCTCCTCCAGAGAAAGGACCAGGTGGTGGTGCTCTAGAGGTTCCATGAGGGCCTCTATATATGTATTTGTGTATTTATATAGGCTTGCAAGCCCATTTTGTATATGGTGTGGTGACACCAGTTTTGTATCTATAGGGGTGAGGTGGTTCACCGATCTACGGATGTTGTATAGATATGATTTTTTGTAAACATTGATGGCACATTGACCGATATATATATATATATATATGGATATACATTTTGGGATCTTTGTGATTTTCACATGTGTTGATGTTTTTTATTTCTTTTGATATGTCTAATCTATATGTTATGACAGACTTTTGGTGAGTTATGTATGTGTAATGGTAACTTGATGGGATAATTGCCAATCTAATGCTAGGTTATCCATATTATCTGCTATCTGATTGTATTTTCATGGAATATGTGTGAATGCGATTGAATCAAAATGTCGATATAAAAGTCTAACTTGCAGGTATTTGCGGAAAATACATGGATCACGTACACGGTACACATTATTGAGTTGGAGGATGACAAGTTGGGAATATAGTAAGATGCTAAGGTGACAAATATGGAGGCTATTGGTCTCGACGAGGAGGCCATGGTTGTGTATTCTTCTTTGTTGTTGGTAGTCGAGCCCAAACATATGTCACTGGAGTGGATTAGTTCACATGAGGGGGTATATAGGGCCCAAGCGGCGGAAGTGAGATTATGTGTCCAACGGCTAGCTCCGTCGGCATAACCGATGTGGTAGGCCGATGGAGGAGGCATCTGTCAATAACACCAATGATGGATTAGATGCATGATACAGAGAAAAAAGAAGACTAAAAACACTACAAAAAGAAAAATCCTAGTGTAGCATGGCTATGCTCATGCATAAAATTTCTTAAGTACAACTTGTTGATAGGTTCCTTGAGGGGGTGGCCTTCGGGGGAGGCCAGGATGTATGCACATCTAGTGAGGCAATGGTGGATGATGTAAGGTCCATGCCATAATGACTCAAACTTTCCATGGTTGAAGGTATCGTGGGCGATATCATAAGCAAGGATGAGGTCGCCTTCATTGAATGATCGAAGGTTGACATGGTGATCGAAGGTTGACATGGTGATCAAAGGTGGCCTTCGATATTTTTTTGGCTACCTCATTGTTCTGTAATGAAGACCGATGGTCTTCATCCAACGACTCTAAGTTCAACAAACATTGCTCCATCGGAGCAGTGTCGGATAATAGCTCAATAGCGGTGCGTAATGTGGGGATATCACATTCGATGGGGAGAGTGGCCTCAACCCCATGGACTAGATGAAATGGTGTGAAACTAGTGGCAGTTTTAACTATCATGCGATAAGCCCACAATGTGGAAAACAACATAAGGTGCCAATTGGTCTTATGTTTGTTTACCGTGTACTGCAACATGGTCTTGAGGACCTTGTTGACCACCTCTACCTGTCTATTGGACTGAGGGTAGTATGGGGAGGCAAACTTGTGGGAGAAGCATAACCTGGAGGAGAGTTCGACGAAAATCTCATTCTCGAAGTGTTTCCCGTGATCAGAGACTAACTGTAGGGGAACTCCAAAGTGGGAGATGTTGTGGTTAAAGAAAAAATGCACTGAAGTGTCAGCGGTGTTGTGAAAGGTGGGCATGGCTTCAACCCATTTGGTAAAGTAATCGACTGCAACGATGATGTATTTGTGTGCATTGTTGGATGGAGTGTTGCAAGTCATGAAGTCTATGCCCCATTTGCAAAAGGGGCCTGCATAATGACTGGGTGGAGAAGAGCAAGTGGTTCTCTTGCTTTGTTGGCATATAGCTGAGATTTGTCACATCACTTCATAGTGTGGATGCAGTTGTGAAACAATGTGGGACCAAAATAGCCTACTTGAATGATTTTCTAGGCAATAGACATCCATGAGAGGTGGCTAGCACATGCGTCGTTGTGGCAGTCATTCAAGAATCTATCGGCTTCGTCAATGGTCAAACATTGATGAAGTATGGTGTCAACCCCTCGACGATATAATATATCATTGATAAGGAGGTATTGGGGGGCCTGGTGTCGAATACTTTGACGATCATCCCTGGAGAGGTGGTTTCCGAACTTCTGTGTTCAGAGGTAGACGAGGAGATCATCGTACCAAAGTCATCTGAAGGGATGAAAAATTGATGTTGATCGGGGAAGTCAGTATTGATGTGAGAGTTGGTAGTATCAAAAGGAAATGTCGTAATGAGTTCAACAAGGATGAGGGCTTTCTTTCTCTTGGGTGTGGAAAATTCAAGGTCGTACTCCTGAAGGATGACAATCCATAGGGAAAATTTGCCATTGATTTGCCGACAATTGAGCAATTATTGCATTGGGTTGGAATCTGCCACGACTTTGGTAGTTCAAAGAAGAATGTAACAGTGTAGCTTCTGGACTGCGAGGACAACTGCAAGGGCAAGTTTCTCTTCTTGATTTTATTTCAAGGGTGGTCCTGAAAGATTTTTACTAATGTAGTAAATGACATGCTCACGGTCATCACCCCCTACCTGGACTAGAACTCCTACTACTGAGACAGATGAGGCCGATAAGTAGAGGATATAGTCGCGATCATAGTCGGGTGGACTAATCAACGAGGTGTTGGAGAGTGCCACTTTAATATAGTTGAAAGAGGATTGGGCATGTTCGTCCCATTGGAATGGGATATCATGACATAAGAGGCGAAGGAAACCATGTGCCCGAGTGGCGTAATTGGGGACAAGGCGGCATAAAAAGTTAGATTTACCTTGTAGGCTCTGCAGTTGGCGTAAATTCCATGGTGGGGGAATTTCTGTGATGGCTTGGAACTTGAGGGGGTCGACTATGATGCCGTGCTGGGAGATGATGAACCCAAGTAGGCATCCAACGGTGACGTAAAATACGCACTTGAGGGGATTCAAGTGGATATTATACTGATGACACCTGTGAAATACATTGCGTAAGCCATCCAGAAGTTGAGTGCATTTCTTGGATCGAGCAGTGAGATCGTCCAAGTAGGCGAGAATGATTTGAGCTAGATCATGAAAAATGTATGTCATGGCACATTGGAAAGTGGCTCCAACGTTCTTGAGGCCGAAAGGCATGACACGATATGCAAAGGTACCCCAAGGGGTAGTGAATGTGGTTTTGTATTGATCAACTGGGTGGATCTGAATTTGGTTGTAGCCAGAGAAACCATCCATGAAGGACAAAGCCTCGTGGTTGGCACAATCATTGATAATCTAGTCGATAAAGGGCATTGGAAAGTTGTCTTTGGGATAGGCATGATTGAGATCGCGAAAGTCCATACAGATGTAGATAGTGTCGTGTTTTTTGTTCACTGGGATGAGGTTGGAGACCCATGATGTATATGTGATGTGGTATATGAATTGTTGGCCTTGACCAAGTTTTGAGGAACACTTGGTCATATTTGACCATTTTTGGGACTTCGACAACTTGTCAAATATGGAGCGCAACGCGAAGCGAAAATCGTGGAAGCTAGACCCCTTTTTGGGTCCTTTTTGGGTTTTGGGGGATAATGTAATGGGAAAGGGATGTCGGCCCGTGGGTTTACCCACGCTTAGGCCAATTGTTGTATGTATAAATAGATGTATAGGAAAAGTAAGTGAAAAAGGGGGGGGGGAGAAGAGTAGTAGAGTGCGATCTATGTGATCGAAGAGTTGTGAGTTGTGCTAAGTGCTGGTAATGATTGTAAATTCTTTGTGCATACTGTAAGAGACTAAGTGCAGGATATTGTAGAAGGCTCTATGCTTTTAGCGCAAGGAAGAAGGATCTAGCGAGTTGCGCAAGTCTTGTATCCTATGCAAAGAGGGATTTGGATGGCTCTGTGTTGTAACTTGATTAACTGAAGCTAATAAAGAAGAAGACTTTGTGGATCTAGCCCCAAGGTGGGGTGAACCACGGTAAATCTATGTGTTGTGTTTTGTGCCTCACCTGATGTGTTTGTATCTTCCTTTGCTAAGTGCTTTGATGTGTTTAGATAGATCTATTTATGCTTTGTGCTTCTGAGATATGAATGGATGTTAGATCTGCTATGTAAGATGCTTAGTGCTTGATTTGCCGAATCTAATATATATTTTTGTGGCTAAGTGTTGAATTATATTAGATCTAAGTACATACTGCAATGCTCTGTGCTATCTGCAAAGTATCATAAGGGTTGAATATTGATGAATAATATATGTTAGGTGATTGCTAAGTGTTATAATCAGAAATATATGTCCCAGCTAAGGTTGTAGACACCTGAGTGTTTCAAGCACCCCTGCCTCTACCTTGGGTGAGACTTCATCTGTTTTGCAGGTGTTGTCGAAAGGGCCAGTAGTTAGGGTTTTGTTGGTGCATTGTTGTAGCGTTGAACCCTGGGTCTGTCCCTATGCCAACAAATGGTTCTTTTGCCAGGACCTGAAACTGTGATTGTTGGGAATTGAGAAAAAGAAGCTTTGTGCAAAGATTCATCCTGAAATTGTGAAAGCTCTATGCGTGGATCTATGGCCTAGTGCATAGTGATCCACTTTATCTGAAAATCTCTGTGATGAAGAAGGAAGGACAAATCTAAAGGAAAGAAGTCAGATTTGCAAGAAAAGAGGTTGATACTAAAGAAAATAAGTAAGATCTGTAAGCTCTGTGCTCTGATAAAGGTAAGAATAGTTAAAAGTTCTTAGATCTGGAAGCTTTGTGCCCTGTAGAAGTAAAAGAAGTGAATTTTTTTGTTTCTAAAGTATGGATTTAGCTATGCTTGATAGATTTTGTCCTAGCTTGAAAACTAGGGCATTGTTAGATCAAAGAACATTTGATATGAATAGATCTGATAAGAATAATGAAAGATATGTTATACCTATGCATAGAAAGAATTTTTGGACTAACCAATGGATGCAGGATCCTAGAAAGAAATTTTTGCAAGCTAGCCATTATGACTCTAGCAAGCAGTACAAGAAAAGTTGGGGATCATTGAAGAGAAAGAGAGGAATAACTATTTGTTATAGTTGCAGAAGACCAGGACATTTTGCTAAGGAATGCCCTAGGAGAAACCCTAGTTGCCTCTGTTGTAAGGCTATGGACCATGAAGTACTGGACTGCCCTAGAATGATTGCTAGAATTGAAAAGATGAATATGGAGCAAGAAAACTCTGAAGGAGATCAAGAGACTAAGATTATAGAAGAACCACAGAAAGAATTAGATATTATGTTACTGGAAATGAAAGAAACCCTGGATGAACATAAAGATGCCATTTTGTCAGAGATATTCAAAGAAAAGTAGAAAATCGAAGTAAGAATAGGAGACTTCGGCATTGACTGTGCTTTGGATGAGGGACCACAGATGAACATTATGACAGAAAGTACTTGGGAAACCCTAGGAAGGCCTACTATGGTTCCTTCACTAGGAAAAATAGGGTTGTTTAAAGGAAAAATGGTAACCCTATGTGGGAGGATTACCCAGATAGATATGAGTACCCATGGAGCTTCGACAGAGGAAGAATTCAAAGTTATTAAATTTATTGAGGACCATGCCCCATTTCCATCTTTGTTAGGCAAGATCTGGATTGAAAAATACCAGATCCGGAGAAAAGAAGAAAAGGAAGCCCTAGAACAGAAGAAGCAAGAACTCATGGAATTTATGACTAGAAGGATCACCTACTTGATGGAAGAACAAGAGAATAGATCTAATCTATTGAACACAAGGGACTTGGATGTCGAAGCTATAAGAGCATTAGAGGAACCACATAAGACCGAAATACCTAATCCATATGATGAAGGAGTGTTACCCTTGGATCTGAAGAAAGAATCTCAGCATCGCGAAGTGACTATGTCGAGAGAAGATAAGAATCAGAATGGAAAAAGGATGATCGAGATGAAGTTCACTGGGAAGAAGGCTAGGAAGCTAAGTAAGAAGAGAGCCAAGATTGAAAAGTTACAGAAGATTCTAGAAGAAACTTCACAGAAGGAAAAATCACAGGAATTGAGCTTTGTCGGGATATCAGAACAACGACATATGGCACTTCGCCATGGCAAAGCAATATAGTCGTTGGGCCGATATACCCGTTTGACTTCCAGCTCGGACGGACAAAGAAGCATTAAAGGATCACCACCAGACTGTTGGACCATGCCATAATGGATGGATCAACGTTCATGGAAGCTTCATACCCGTTGCAAGAAGACCGTTGATGAATTTCCTATTTAGCTCATCGCCCTATGCACGGAGAACACTTTTTCCAACTGAAAAGTCAAAGCCCCCAGAACTAGTGATTGTCTACAGTGATCATTGCAAGCAGATTGTTCATCCCAGTGTAGTATTTTGAGATCATCGTGACCCTGATTATCTTTCCCAAGTGCGTATGTCCGACGAGATCACTGCACTTGAGGAATCCGTCACAGAGGTCCTTCTCAATTTAATGACTAAGAGAGTCATGTCGGAAAGAAGAATGTCCACCAAAGTCCAAGCATCATCGATGAGAGGAGTGCAAGCCTCCTCGTCGACTGCTCGAGTAGGAACATCTCGAGCCAGCGCAAAGAGAAGAACTAAGCATAAGGACAACATAGCCAATGCGAAGTTAGTGCCATCCATCCTACCAGCTTACATACCCCCTCTAAGTGGTGAGATTAACAGGGACAATGTCCCTAGAGACTTTGAATACACCCTAGTCACTGCATATCTACCAAAAGGAGTACACACCTATCGCGTAGATCAAGACAAGGTTATAGCATTGAAGTTTTGTGACTTCAACCTATGGGACCGTAAAGTTTACAGCATGCTCACCCCGTATAATTTCTTGACCAGACCTAAGGGCAAGAATTTGAAGCTCATCCCTCAGTAATGGATGATGAACCTCACGCAGTCTACTTTGCTCAATGTTATGAAAATACCGCACTTCGGCAGACACTAGGAGGTGAATACTTGTGTAAAATTGTTGCTAGCAAGTTACCACAGAGGATACATGCTATTAGAACATCGCATAACTATTGATACGACACTGATCAATAGGATCATCGGGCTTAGCATGCAGGGCCCTAATCCCCATGAGTAGTATCCTGGAAAGACCTCATACCGCACTCTTGCGTAGAAGATCAAAGAATCCTATGGCGATGTTGAGAAAGGTGCAAGAGGATACAAGGTAGCTTCTATTGAAAGTGGTGCAGTGTGCCTCACATGCCAACTGATCATAGGGAAGTTGGTATGCAAGAATCAACCAACAAAAGTATCCGGCTTTGTAGTTGACCTTGCAGGAAAGTGCACAGAGGGACTACAGATGAACTAGGCGAATTACCTAGTGAATCAACTGGAGATTGAATGCAGAGAAGCCCGGGATTAGGGGAATGAATTCCATTTTAGCTGGCTCCTAATACTGATCACTTTTGTTGCATGGGAGCTATCAGAAGGTGCAACCTTCCTGGAACTTGACCCCTTTGAGCCACTAGCCATGAAGTTTAGTACATTATGGTACTCGAAAGACATGAGCAAGCAATGGAAATCAAATGAAGTTTTCCACATGTACTATAACCAATTGAAAGCATCCATAAGGAGTGAACCTCGCATAACCCTGAACACTTTACATAGATTATGACCTCTGATAAAGTTCAGCACGGACCGCCACTTTATATACCTAACCCCACGCACTGATGAGCACCAGGAACAACTTGAGTTCTATTATAAGCTAACAGAAGAAGACTTGGAAGAGATCACCAAGGAATGGTCGGCAAACCTCCTTGTTTCAGTAGACCCCGTAGAAATGTCTGACATTGACAGCCCTGGAACTGCGCAGGATACACCTAGGCCCAGTAAGACAAAGAAAGAAAAGATGACAAAGAAGACTAAAGAAGTCTAGGATGTTGACAGCCTATCTGTAAGGATGACTTCCATTACATTAGATGAAGAAGGTGATGACAAAGAAGGTACAGAAACTGAACAATAGAAAGTCAAATTACCACCGCCTAGGGACGAAGAAGACTCATCGAAGAAAAGGAAGGTCTCACCTCTTAAATATTCCTCTAGAAAGAAACCAAGAACACTTGTAACCAAGATGTGAACTGCCCTCACATTGGATGACTTTGATTTCATTGTTGTAGCGGTCAATGATGCTTCAAAGGAAATCATAGAGAAGCAGGAGGCGAAGAAGGAACAAATGTATAGCCAAATTGAGATCGCACTCCAAGGAGTACAACAAGCACTCCAGTCTAGCCGAGCAATCTCTACTGCACCTCTGCCAAAATGAACAACAGAAGTGGGAGATCAATCAGTTCAACTCTGCAAGATTGCTGATATAGTCGAAGTACGCCTTTGACATGCTCAGGAAGAAAAAGTGCAAGCCACCCAAGCCCTAAAGAAAGAACAGGAGGAAATTATTGAACAACGCCAAGGTGCGCAACAAGAGAATAATACTCTCCAAGCAAAATTTGAAGAAGACAGATGTTATAATCCTAATTTTCACTAGACATGCATACCTGGCATCAGGCCATCTCAAATTCCTTCTTTGCCAAAACATTGTTGAACAACTCTTCTTAAAAACCCCTTTTATAAAGGCCCACGTGCCCTTCTCCATTACTGCACGTGTGTACATGGTAGCTGACCCAAGACAACCCGCGTGTGCCTATAAAAGAATGAAAAAGGAAAAGTTGTTGATGGAACACACAACTTTGGGTAAGTTAACTAAACCTTTCGTCCATGCTTGGCCAGTCACTCGACCAAATACCTAGCTTCTTCTAGCCTATAAAAGAAGGGTTAGGGGTCCCATTTGAAAGGAGGAGAATCATAGTAAAGAAACTATACCCGATTGCACATTTCCTTTGTCCCAACCTTTATCCATCCTTGTGCAAAGAGAAATATAGAGCAAAGAAGTTGGAGGACAGTTGAAGAGGATCCTAGGACCAGGTTCGTGGAGCAGTGGTCGGCTTCATCATTGTAAGTTGATTTGTTGAAGTTAATAATACAGAAGTACTTTTCCCATCCCACCATATGAGGTATTCATGGTTTATTGCATACATGTTGATTGAATCTCTAACCCATTAATTTGTAGATCAAATGCATGTGGAGTTCTTTGTTTGTCTTGTGTGAATGCAGGTCATCCTTGGGAGGAGAGCTACAGTCAAAGAGCGATCAACAATGAAGAAGGATCGATATCAAACGCCTAAAATAAGGTATGCTCACTTGATCTTCTTAACTACGTATTTGCTTAAGAATAATGGGGATTAGGTCCGGGACAACGGTAGAAAGTAGGAATCTTTAGGTCTTTTCTGCATGCATGATAAAACCCTAAGTGCTAGTCTGTAGAGGGATTTCCCACTCACAACAGAATTGGCAACCATACTGGGGATCTCTAGGGTTTCTGGGAATATTTTTCTTGGTTATTTTTAAAAACTGGTTTCATTCCTTGTTTTTAAAGTTTTTGCAAAAGTCTAAGCTAACAGAGATTCTGGTCTTCCATACCAGTTATCTTTGTTTCTTTGCTTGACTGCATCTTTTTTTTTGAGACCCACAAAGGTACACGCGGCTTGTATAATGTCTACACGTGTGTACCCACACCCTACCCTCACACAGTCCGCGTGTACACGCTAGCTGAGGAAGTGTCAGTCGCGTGTATGATTACAGAAAATTTCTTTTAGAGAGGCAGTGATCCTCTCCCCTGTCAGAAGTAATCCTTCTCAGGGGTTTTCTGGAACTCATTCTAGTCTCTGTTTTTGCAGTTTTGTAGCTTAGGTTTCACCTCAGATTGGTTTTGTTCTATAAAATTTTCCTTCAATTGTTTTCTTTTCCTGTCAAAGTAAGTTTCAGAGTCTTCAAGAGATTCTGGTTCTCAATACCAGTAGTCTCTGCCAGTGCTTGATTTCTTGTCTTTTCATTTTTGAAGAGTTGCAGAGGTACACGCGGCCTGCATACAGTCTAAATGCGTGTACACACGCTATAACCTTACACAGCTCGCATGCACACACTGGCTATTGAACTGTCAGCAACATACCTGTTGAGAAAATTTTTGTTTAAGGAGAGGCAGTCATCCTTTTCGTTGTCAAGAGTTATATATCTCAGGGTTCTTGGTCTTTGTCATAGCATCTTAGCCTAGGTTTGGACTCTATTATAGCTTGCCTTTTAATTTAGAACATTTTTTGTGTTTCCTAGCTTTTTAAACTTATTTTTAGCTTGAAATTTTAGAAAAAATGAGGTGCATTTTGAAAAATGGGGGGCCATGAATCGTGCATTCATCAGTTTCTTTTAGAATCTTTTGTTATTTCTTCTTTGATTGGAAGAAAATACAAAAAAAACCTTAGTTTGTTAGATCTCTTTCTTTCCTGGCATTTTCTTTGCATTATTATTTGAAAAAGAAAAGAAATTAGCATAGTATTGTGTTTTCTTCTCATCTTAAAAGCATTTCAAAAAAAAGAAAAAGAAATTTAATCATTCTTTGCTAGTGTTCATATACGTTTCATCATTTTTTCACAAAGAGTCTTAACAACATCAGTTGCACTATCGTACCCCTTTTGAGTAAATCAAGCCTTCAAAAGAACACTAATTAAAAATTACTAGACTTTATGTTTGTAGGGTCCATCAACTAGATTAGGCTAGAGCCTTGATTTAGGTTGGAGAGGAAACTCTTCAAGGCTATAAAATAAACATATGAGTCTGTGCTAAGGAGTGTAGAAGTCCAGTATCATGAAATTTATCTGGGACCCCCCTCTAACATAGGGGATAAACATGAGGTCGCGTGCGGAAAGGTAGCAGAGATAACCCCTCCAAAGCCGGACCAATCGTAGTGTAGAACGCATGTAGAGGGATTTTCTTGGGATTCCATTGATTTCATTTGCCACGGAGCTTCATGGGTCTCGAATCCGTTCGAGGTCCTCAGTTATCTTCCATACCACTTGCTTTCGATACCCTTGGCAGGTTTCGGGCTTGATACCTTGCTCATTGTGGTCTACCTGACTATCGACTATACCCACCTGGTGATTGTTCGCGCGCTAGCAACCTAGTTGCCTATCTTTCTAGTGACATACACAGGTGACTGCGGGGGTATACTGCATTACCTAGGACAGACATCGAGCCACACTTTGTAGAGTATACCCGAAGGGTGATTCCATTTTCAAGTTGCACTTGCATCGGTAAGTTGCTCTAGTGTTGGTTCGTGTAACTGTTCTTCCAACTAGTTAGTCGTTTGCTTGATTTTCCTTTAGGAACTTTTAGTGTGTGCTCTGTGCTCCCTAGTTTTCCATAGTGAGTTAGTAAGTCGTGGATTTGGGTCTCTAACCTAGGGTGGTAGACTTTCCACTCTTCCGGTCGTGAGGACTTTTTGGTCTTTCGCTTAGAAACGTGGAGCCGCCTTTTTATAGGCGTTGTTTTGATACCACTGGTTTGCCAGAGTCAGTGCGTGAGAATTTTACGGGCTTGAATGATCCCGCAAGGGGAGAGCCTATGCATAAGATATTCATGGATAATTTTATTAACCATACCAACCAAGGAGCCCCTTCGGAAGGGGATTCTTGTGCTTTTCCCTTCTTCAGAAACGTTGGTGTCCCTTTGATGGCCACTTTGAACCTTACTAGGTTGAATGTGGGACTACCAGTTTCGTTGGGTACCATTTCAAATGTCCCGAACTCTCTTGACGTTTTTCAGTTAAGCACCTTAAGTCATGAACACCCTGTTGATGTTTCTTCATCAGCAAAGTCTTCTCCTCCTCCTTCTCCCGCCTCTGATGAAAGTAGAGTTACTAGTAATCGGAAGTCTAAACGAAGTATAAAGAGGAAGAATAGGAATAAGAAATCACCAACCTTTTCTAGCCATGTTGGAGATAGGTCGAAAACCTCTGCAAGTCACGTTGAAGACTAGCACCTAGCCTCTGCAAGTTATGTTGGGGGAAATCACCCACCCTCTGCAAATCATGCTGGGGGAAAAAGTCCAGTCCTTGCTAGTCATACTGGCAATAGATCTGTAGCCTCTGCGAGTCATGTTATCGACCCATCACCAACCTATGCAAGTCATGTTGTAGATGTGCAACCAACCACTGCCAGTCATGCTAGGGGCATTAATTCTGTTGAGAAACCTAGACATATAGGACATAATCCTAAGTTCCCTTGTAATCTTTGCAAGGGAGATCACCTTACTCATTTGTGCCCTGGCATTCCAGAGGTACAAAGATTGTGGTCCCTGTCTGCAAGCTCTTTTGATTATGAGCCTTCTCGGGTTTCCTCACAGTCTTTTCAACCATTGGTTGAGAAAGTGGTCATGTCGATGCAGTCATCGGTTGATCGCACTCCTCTTTTGAGGGGTGAGGTGCCTTTAGACCTTGTAGTCTCTTAGCCTATTCAGCCATTGGTTGAGAAAGTGGTCACGCTGATGCAGTCATCGACTGATCCCACTCCTATTTTGAGGGGTGAGGTGCCTTTAGACCTTGTAGTCCTGCAACCTATTTAGCCATTGGTTGCAAAAGTGGTCATGCCGATGCAGTCATCGGATGATCCCACTCTTCTTTTGGGGAGTGACGTGTCTACCGACTATGTTTTTAGCATTTTTGGTTCAATACTTTCAGAATAAGGGGGCATTCCGATCGTTCCGAGCACACCCCCTCCAAGCCCTAGGATGGTTTCCTTTGATTGGAATGACCTTGTTGAGCCTCGTCTTCCTTCTGCCACACCTTTTCAAATAAGGGTTGAAGTTAATTCAACAAACATTTATTGATGTATTGTGGATGAAGGAGCCTCTACAAGTATTTTATCCTCCTCGGTTTGGAAAGTCTTGGGATCTCCCGAGCTTGTGTCTTCTTCGCATGAACTATTGACTTTTGAAAGACGTCCTAGTGAATATTTGGGGGTTCTTCCTCAGTTGCCTATCTCATTAGGTGGGAATATTGTCCGTGTCGATGTTATAGTGGTGAAAGGCCTGTTAGATTTCAATATGCTTCTCGGGTGTGATTATGTATATGCTATGAATGCTATAGTGTCTGCGCTCTTTCGGGTGATTCATTTCCCTCACAATGGAAGCATTGTCACTATCGACTAGCTGGCATCTGATAATCAACATCCTAATTCAACATTATTTCAGACTACCCCTTTATAATTTCCTAGCGTTCGTGTAGACTCTACCTCACCATGGGTTAATTATGTGGCGTCTTATCCTCGGTGTTCAATTGCTTCTGAGCAGGAACCGGTGCAATCATGTGTTCCCTCTCGATACTTGGTCTCAACAATTGATCCATTAGTTTATCCAATGGGGGAATGGGAGGCCTTGCTTCCCTCTCTTGGTCCAAGTGGGCTTGAGTATCCTTCTGAGTCTGATCTCATTGTTTGTAGATCCTCAAGCCCTCGTGCTCATGATTCTTCACTGATAGACTCTACCAGTCCTGGCCAAAACTTCCATCGTCATATGGAGTATGGTCAGTTTACTTCACCCTTTGGGACTGTCGACCCTCATTTGGATTTCTCATATTTTGAATTGCCTTCAGATGAGGCTATCCGTGAAGCCATGACTACGGTTNGACTTACACCATGGTTTGTGTTTTCTTCCCTTTTGGGAGACTTTCCAAGTTGACTATCGAAGAGACTCTTAGTCCAAGCCTAGTAGAGGGCTCTACCTGAACCAGTTTCATACATGAGTCGTAGCCCCCATGGGTCTTCTTTTAAGCCCTTTTCAGACCCTCTAAACATGAAAATATTGTCGAGTGATCTTGTGGCCTTTCACGCTCGTTAAACTGAAATTTGAAGTCACATCTATCCGATGGTATTTTACCCCTTTTTTGGTCCGGACAGTCAACTATACGAACAAAGGTATACTCTAGAGGCCTTGGATCCCTAGAAGAGTACCCTCAGGTATAATTTTACCCCTTTTTGGGGCATGAGGGAGTAAATTTATGAAAAAGGAACCCCCACGGAGTCCATAGTTAAGCTCTTTTCAGACTCTCTAAAATTGAAAAGATCGTCGAGTGACCTTATTCTTTCACACTCGTTAAAATGGTCCAGAAGAACATTCCCGACGGAGTCCATAGTTAATCTTTTTTCAGACTCCTTAAAAATGAAAAAATGGCCGAGTGATCTTGTCTTTATGACACTTGTTAAAATGGTTTTGAATAGATGTCTTGTCGGTGCTAGTTTACCCCTTTTTTGAACCGACTAGACTACCTTCAAAAAAGCTACCCCATTGGAGTCTCCTTTTACATTTTTCAGACTCTCTAAATATGAAAAACTACCGAGCTTACCTTCTCTCGGCTCGTTAAAATTACATCGAAGGATGTTACCATTGTGTGTCTTATTAATCGCATTTGCATACCCGCGTCTTTGGCCTAATGTCAGATCCATGTTGCTCCCAACTGAACCATCTAAAGCATGCCTTATACGCAAGACCTGTAGCACTTTGCCTCTGTGTCTTGACACCTTTGGCCCCTGGAGAATTTTTCTCGAGTGTCCTTTTCTTGCATATGTCCCTTTTCCCTGAACATCCCTGTGTTCCGTGCGCTTGGAACTAGTATGTTTGCAACACTTGATTCCTCCTTTGTAATGTAGCATTCTTTTATTCTTTTTCCAAAATTATTGAAAAAGACAAAAAAATCAAATATACCCC
>SNQJ01S0041271.1:13298-38402 GCA_010110895.2 Picea sitchensis | reverse complement strand
TTATTTCCCATTAACAAAACATTACGTACCAACAACCCCATACATTTTATATTTCCACATTAACATAACATTACATAACCCCATACTAAATTATAAAACACAACTAACAATTAATATAATTACTCCGAAAATTTGTCACCTTATGACGGAATGTGTTGGACGTGACCATCAAACCACACAACAAACACAGAATGAGATACTAAAGATAATAAACACAATAATAAATATGAGAGAAACACCCTCCACAAGCTATCTCTTAAATCTTTGGCGTCGTTTTCCATTATAGCTAGTCTTAACAGCTTAAGTTCCAGCTGTTCTTTTCATTTAAATTATTTCCTTACATATAATTACAATCAAAAGAAGTATCTTAATAAGAATTTAATAAAAGCATTGAAATGGAATGTAATATAAACTTAATGAAAATTGAACTATAATAATCAAATTATATATTTAAGTACTTATAAAAATCATAATGTATAGATGATGGTTTTTTATTAAAAAAAAATTAAATATAGTTGTAGCATTAAACTGAAATGTGATACTGTTATAACAAGTGATATATGGCAGCGTAGTTTCTGCCAAATAATAAACTAAGTTGTCATGTTGTATATGTTCACTGATTTGTTGTTTTTATTAGAGGGCTAGTGGCCACAAAACTATGTCATTTATAAAGTCACACATGTGTTGGAATCTGTTGGAAACATGTTCAACAAATTTTTATATTTGAATCTGACACCCTATCACAAATTATTCTTGCATGTAAAATGTAAGGAGCGAAAGCTGCAGATGTTGCAATAGAGTAGCTTTTATTTAAATGGAAGTATAGGGCAGGGAAAAGAAAACCTAATCATGCATTTTTAAATATGGATCAAAGAGCCTCTAAAATTCTTGTAGAAAGAGGTTCAATTCATCTATCAATAGTTGTACATGAAAATAATTTAATTTTTAAAAAAAATACAACATTCAATAAAACAATATTAAGCATTGGAAAACACCATAAATTTGCACTCAACATGTTAACTAATATATAGTCACGAAAATGATTTAATTTTTTTTTAAGATTACAAATATTCAATAAAACAATGTTAAACATTGTAAAACACCATAAATTTGTAAAATGTGGGACCTTTAAAGAAGTCCCTCAAATGAAAGTAAAATAGATATAACAAAAAATGTAAAATGTTTTTTAATTTTCTTGTAAAAACAGAATTCATGTGAATGGACCAGGAGATGCACACATTCATATATGTAAATTAAATAAATAGAACTTGCTCACATCTATCATAGAAGGGCTAATGATATATGATCACATAAAAATTAAAAGAAAATGATCTGCACACACAAGACAATGATACAACAACCTCAAATATTTTATATTCAGATAAACTAGGTTACAAAATACAATCGAGATTATTTTGAAAATATCTCTCTTGGAATTTCTAAAAAAATATATAGTTCGGTACATATTCTCTTAAATTTAAATTTGTTTGTCATAATCACTGGGTTTGAGGCTCCCATGGACCATAAATCAAATATGTATAAGAATGAAGCTTCTAGAAAGAAGAAAGTGGGCGGTGGAAGACAACAATACCTGGCAAGAAGAAAGAGAAAATTGCCAGTCCTCGGTTAAACCTTTTCTATTTAAAGAGGTAGAGTAATTGGATGAAGAGATTGACAAAGACAGAAGAATGTGATCAATATGAAATTACTATGATGGTATCTCATGCCTTTTCATTTGCTCGTTGATGTCATTTTATGGATTTCCTCGGCAATTATGGGAATCGTCTCAACCATCATTTTCCCTTCATTGGTAAGCTTGTCGACAGGCTTTTGAACCACTCCTCAATGTAGCTCCTCATGGGCGCCACATTTATCTCATGCCAGATTTTTATATTGAAGAGTTCACTTTCCAAGTCCCTTAGATCAATAGAGATGTTGTGCAATGCTTCTTCAATATCTTGTTTTTTAATCGAATAATCAACTAGCCAGTTTTGCACGTCATCTTCACCATATTCAAGAATGCCATAGAAATTTTCAAATGACATCCCTTTAAAGATCTCAACTTGTTCATCAAATGCTTTCTTCATTAAAAACAACAAGTTGAATATCAATTTCGGGTCTTGGACTTCATTGGTGTTTCCAGCTAGATCTATCTCAGTTAGCTTCTTGAATAGTTTGTCTCTTCTAGATATGGCCTGGCTACTTACTTGAACGATACCATTCAGGTTTTTTACGTTTTCTTTCCAGCATGCGTTTAGTGGGTTTATTCGATCCGGGGAAGGGAGATCCTCCTCTCTTCTTATCAATTCTTTCATAATAGTAACTTTAACACCAAATGGTACAACTGCATCGAGTTATAAACCTTGCTCATTTTTCAAATATGCTTGTAGATATTCATGAAAAGCATGCGCTCTTGTTCCAAAAGAGACCATACTCTTTGACATCTCCCAAGCCTCTATTATTAATTCCATTCTTCTCTTTATATTCTTTTCCACATAGCCTCAGGCTGATGTTAGAAGGCTTGTTGATCCTTTTAACTTTTTTGCAGGTGTGGTAGGCTCGATCATTGCTAAAGGAATATCCAACATTGGAAGGGGCATTAGAGCTCCCTCCAATTCTTTGATTCCCTCCTTTAACATGGCATTCTTCACTTCAAGGTCGTCAATAGAGTTTTCTAGAGCATCTCTAGTTGCTCGATGTATCTGGGAGATCTGGAAAGGACGCATGTTTCGTAGGTTAATCTCTAGACGAGATTTCCCCTTCTTATTATTTACATCTATTTTTTCAATAATCAATTTTTTGGATTCGCTGTAAAAAATAGCGCTCTAAAATGCAAAAGACTCTTCTTTGTTGAAGGTCTCGGTCCCAATTATTTCCATCTGAGGATCCTAGGGAGCAGTGCTCTATAGATGGTCATCATTGGGGAACACTTTTTTGATGTCAATTTCTAGTTCCATATCTTTGAGGGAGAGATCGTGGATACAACTTTCTCCCCTCGATCCCTCCTCTTCTTGCACAATGTTTTTTCGTTTCTTGCTCACGTGAATTTTATGAGAACTGTCATTTTTTTTGAAGGGAGGGTTCATATCTCATCCTCCGTCTGAAGAAATGTGTGTGACTTTCTTACTTGGGTAGGTCATTGGAGTTTTGCTCCGAGATGATGTAGTCTTGGGTGTCGCAGTCGGGGATTGGGCACTTTTCTCACTTGGACCTTTCTGTCTCTGCTTGTACGACTCATTGGTGTTGAGTATTCTCTCCAGGTCGTCGATGTCATGAGCAGGACTTCCTGAGGCGTTATATTCATCTTCATTTAGGATAGCGTTAATGAAAGAATTGTTGAAACCGACAGCCAATAGGTGTTCTACAAAAATACCATTAGGGTCGAACCCTTTTAATTTTTCAGCATATTTTAAATTGAGTTTATGGAAGTGGCCCGCGAATTCATCAATCTTGTTCATATTCTTGATTATTAAATCCTCGACTTTCCAAGGCAGAGGCATGAATTGTTTTTTTCTCTTTTCATGGAAAAAATGCAACCAGTAGGTGTATTTCCTTGTTATCTCAGCAACAAACATTGTATTAGATATGTGACATGGAAGGAAGGAAGGATTTTCTTTGGATCCAAAAATCCTTATAACATTATAGTTCTCCATTTTTTCCAGTGTCCCCTTCCTATCCAAGAACTTGCTTTCCTGGTCAGACATCCGGGGAAAATCCTTTCCAAATATCAACCCTTTAAGACAAAATAATTAAATACTTCATAAAAATGTTGGGAGTCCTTGTGTCTCCATAATGTCTGGTACTATAAGGTTGTTGGGTCAAATTCACAGTTCACCTTCTTACATAGAGATAATTTGGGGAATGGACAGCAATGCGCTATCGCGAAAATTAAATAAGATGACATAAAGAATTTATTTTGCCTTTTGTATTGCAATAATTGGGAAGAGATTTCAATGGAAATCAACTTGCCTCAATCGAAGATGGCTTGTTCCTTCACCGTAAAATATAAAATATATAAAATCATCTAAGAGATGTTGGTTTTACTTTCTTGTCCTGCTATCCTCGTGAAAAGCCATGCAATTTCCTGGAAAGGGTTTTTGAATGCACTAACCTGTAATCTGGTGATGTCCTCGGGGACGGTCGTTGGGTCCTCTACAAATTCTTGTAATAGATCCAATCCATTATCGTGCTTCTTTAAGAACTCCCTGCAATCCTTTCCCTTGAAAGTAAGTGTTGGCTCGGGAAGTCTTAACATCTTTCGAAATACTTGAGGCGATAGGGAGACTCGGGAATGGTCCCACAACTGGATAATCCATTGGTTCGAAATATAATTCTTGGCACACCAGGTGACCAACTCCTTACATTCAAAAATTTCGGGGACACAACCTGCTCGCACAATTCCAGACGTCCAAATAACTTCCTTCTGGGCAGAAGGGGATAAGTAGTAGTAATAAGCTCTGGACCACTGAAAACTCTAGTCCTCATGCCCAAAAATATTCAAGGTATATCCATAGAAATGTTGTCGAGCTGCAGCCATAAGGTGATGAAAACGTTCCTTTGCTCCTGATAGTATTTAAAATGAACATTGGAGGATGATAATATAATCTCACGTAAATCTTGGTTTAATGTGTTTTAATGGGAGATGTCCTCGACCTTTTTTCTTATTAATGTCAATATTTTTGAACCTGTGTGGTGATTTGTCACTAATAAACGCATGATTAATGTGCATTGAGAAGGGCGCAAAGGTGGCGGGGTTGGACGGGAGCGAAAAATTCTTTGAAACTTTTGTGAACCCAGGAGTCCAGGACCCCACAAATCTATGACAACAGGAGGTTAAGAATCGACTAAGTATGGAAAGGCGGGGCATAATGACTTAAAAAAACTAAAATAACCAACAATTTTTCCAAATTCAAGATCCACACAAAAAAAAAATCAGATACCATAATATTCACCTTTGCCAATTCAATAATAGAGAGGTTGATTTGGTAGATCGAACTATGAGTCAGTTCAGGAAACTAGGGTCCATTTGGTGTTCCTATGAGAAAAGCTAATTCTTTGATGAAGATTTTTTTGTATTGCAACATGTGACAATAATTTTGTCCTGATAACATTTAAAATTAACATTGGAGGATGATAATATAATCTCTCGTAAATCTTGGTTTAATGTGTTTTAATGGGAGATTTCCTCAAGCTTTTCGTTTATTAATGCCAAAATTTTCAAACCTGTGTGGTGATTTGTCACTAATAAAATCACAATTAATGTGCATTTGGAAGGGCGCGAAGGTGGTGGGGATGGACGGGAGCGATAAATTCTTTGAAACTTTTGTGAACCCACGAATCTATGAAAACGGGAGGTGAAGAATCAACTAAGTATGGAAAGGCGGGGTGGTCAAACGAACTCATCGTAGGTAGAGTGAAGCTTTCGAGTTTGAGGAGTTCGGGGTCAAATTGTAGATCATGAAAGTTTTGGGTGCAAGATGTATACCACGGAACACGGGGCATGAGAGTTTAATAGCACCAACCTGGGAACTCGCAATCATAAAATTGGCTAAGTATGGAAAGGAACGGCGGTTGGACGGACTCGTTATGTGAGGATATAGATGGAGATGAAGATCTGTCAGTTCGTCAAACCAAGAACCTGTGATCATAGAAATGCAACTAAGTATAGAACTAGAAAGGGATAATAGAGGGAAAGAAGAAAAGGGAAAAATAGGTAAGTATAAAAGAGGGAAAAGAAAGGGAGAAAAGAACTTTATCCCTCACACAAAAACACTTAGTCTGATAATTATCAAGCAATAGAAACACATTAACTATGGGAAAAACATTCTCAACTATGGAATATACTTGGAGCTCAACCAACTCAGGTTCAAGTTGAAAGAGAAGTTGTTTATATTTATTTCAACACTATTCATATTATTTTATTTTAATAGTATTTTTGTGGCCCAAATGTAAACCATGTTCCAATTTGAAGGGTGTTTTCGGCTCACAAATTTTTCTCAAACCCATAAGCAATAGACAAAATATATGACTTGACATTTTTATATGCAAGCATATTCTCAAATATGACAAGCTGTAATATATGCACAATACTAAATAGGGACATGATGTCAACACCTTTGTAGATAACAGTGGGCTAGCACAATGTTGCATTCTTACTGTGATAATGCCTTAAAAAACTAAAATAACTAACAATTTTTTTCCAATTAATGATCCACACACAAAAAAAAATTGATCCCATAATATTCACCTCTGCCAATTTAATAATAGGGAGGTTGATTTGGTAGATCAAACTATCAGTCAATTCAGGCCACTGGGGTGCACCTGGGGTGCCTGTGAGAAAAACTAATGCTTTGATGAAGATTTGTTTGTATTGCAACCTGTGACATTGATTGTGTCTCATAAATCTTGGTTTAATTTATTTTAATGGGAGATGTCCTCAAGCTTTTCGCAATCTTTTCTAACCTATGTGGTGATTTGTCACTAATAAAATCATAATTCATGTGCATTGGGAAGGGCACAAAAGTGGCGGGGATGGACGAGAGTGATAAATTCTTTGAAACTTTTTTGAACCCGGTAGTCCGTGAACCCGTGAATCTGTGACAATAGGAGGTGAAGAATCGACTAAGTATGGAAAGGCGGGGCAGTTAGACGGACTCATCGTAGGTAGAGTGAAGCTTGTGATTTCAAGGAGTCTGGGGTCGAATTGTAGATCATGGAAGTTTTGGGTGCAAAATGTATATCATGAAACACGGGGCATGAGAGTTCAATAGCGCCAACCTAGGAACCCACAATAACAAAATTGGCTAAGTATGGAAAGGAACAACGATCGGTCGGACTCATGATGTGAGGATATATATGGAGATGAGGATCTATCGGTCCGATAACCCGAGAACCTATGATCATAGAAATGCGACACCGGAAAGGGATAATACAGGGGAAGAAGAAAAGGGAAAAACGGGTAAGTATAGAAGAGGGAAAAGAAAGGGAGAAAATAACTTTATCCCTCACACAACAACACTCAGTCTGAAAATTATCAAGCGATAGAAACACATTAACTATGGGAAAAACATTCTCAGCTATGGAATATACTTGAAGCTCGACAAACTCAGGTTCAAGTTTAAAGAGAATTTGTTTATATTTATTTCAATATTATTCATATTATTTTATTTTAATAGTTTTTTTGTGGCCCAAATGTAAACCATGTTCCAATTTGAAGGGTGTTTTCAGCTCACAATTTTTTCTCAGATCCATAAGCAATAGACAAAATATATGACTTAACATTTTTATATGCAAGCATATTCTCAAATATGACAAGTTGTAATATATGCACAATATTAAATAGGGACATGACATCAACACCTTTGTAGATAACAGTGGGCTAGCATAATGTTTCATTCTTACTGTGATAATGCCTTAAAAAAACTAAAATAACCAGCAATTTTTTCCAATTCAAGATCCACACAAAAACAAATTCAGATCCCATAATATTCACCTCTGCCAATTCAATAATAGGGAGGTTGATTTGGTAGATCGAACTATCAGTCAGTTCAGGCGACTAGGGCGCACCTGGGGTACCTGTGAAAAAATCTAATGCTTTGATGAAGATTTTTTTTTATTGTAACCTGTTATAGTTATTGTGTCCTTATAGTATTTAAAATGAACGCTAGAGGATGATAATATAATCTCACGTAAATATTGGTTTGATGCATTTTAATGGGAGATGTCCTCCATATTTTCTCTTATTAATGCCAATATTTTTTAACCTTTGTGGTGAGTTGTCAATAGTAAAAGAATAATTAATGTGAATTGGGAAGGGCACGAAGGTGGCGAGGATGGACAGGAGAAAAAAAATGCTTTGAAACTTTTGTGAACCGGACAGTCCATGAACCTGTGAATCTCTGACAACGGGAGGTGAAGAATCAAGTAAGTATGGAAAGGTGGGGTGGTCAGATGGACTCATCGTAGGTAGAGTGAAGCTTGCGAGTCAAGGAGTCTGGGGTCGAATTGTAGATCACGAAATTTTTGGGTGCAAGATGTATATCACGGAACATGGGGCATGAGAGTTCAATAGCGCCAACCCAGGAACCCGTGCTTATAAAATTGGATAAGTATGGAAAGGAAAGACGGTCGGTTGAACTCATGATGTGAGGAAATAGATGGAGATGAGGATCTTTCAGTCTTCCAACCTGGGAACCCGCGATCATAGAAATGCAACTAAGTATAGAACCAGAAAGAGATAATAGAGGGGAAGAAGAAAAGTGAAAAATGGGTAAGTATAGAAGAGGGAAAAGAAAGGGAGAAAAGAAATTTATCCCACACAACAACACTTAGCCTAATAATTATCAATCTATAGAAACACATTAACTGTGGGAAAAAAGTTCTCAGCTTTGAAATATACTTGCAGCTCGAAAAACTTTGGTTCAAATTTAAAGAGATTTTGTTTATATTTATTTCAATATTATTCATATTATTTTATTTTAATAGTATTTTTGTGGCCCAAATATAAACCATGTTCCAATTTGAAGGGTGTTTTCGGCTCCCAAATTTTGCTCAAACCCATAAGCAATAGACAAAATATATGACTTAACATTTTTATATGCAAGCATATTCTCAAATATGACAAGCTTTAATATATGCACAACATTAAATAAGGACATGATGTCAACACCTTTGTAGATAATAGTGGGATAGCATAATGTTGCATTCTTACTGTGATAATGTATTAAAAAAACTAAAATAACCAACAATTTTTCCCAATTCAAGATCCACACAAAAAACAATTTAGATCCCATAATATTCACCTCTGCCAATTCAATAATAGGGAGGTTGATTTGGTAGATCGAACTATCAGTCAGTTCATGCAACTGGGGGGAACCTGGGGTGCCTATGAGAAAACATAATGCTTTGATGAAGATTTTTTTGTATTGCAACTTGTCACAATAATTGTGTTTTTGATACATTGTTTAATGTGTTGAAACATTATTTTAAGTATTAAACTTCTTGCACTAGATTATTCATTGAATGGTTTGTTGTTTCCCTCTGTTTTTTACCTTTATTATGTCACTTGTCTGACATTGGTGTAATAGTAGGAAAGGATAACCCTCATCCATATCATCTTGCCAATATTGTCATGCTCTTGTCTTCGTGAACCAACCCTCTAATTGATCAACAAATTGAAAAGAATGAGCATTCCAAACTTGTGGTGACCTAGCTCTGCCCTTTAGCAGCCAGGGGTAGACTTTAGGACCAATAGTAACTATGAATTTGTTTACACATCTCTACAGTCAGTTCAATCAAGGAATAGATAAAGTGATTCATACCTATAGTTTTGAGGATGTGTTTGTGTAAGAGAAGAATCGAAAATCTAAAGAAAAATCAACGGAGGGTTGTTGAAATAAAGTTATTGTACTGTCAATTTGAGCGTAAGTATAAAATATTGAACTTGAAATTTATCTTTGTGTGATTGATTGCAAATTTCCATTTGACTTCAGCGAGAATATATATATATATATATTCAAAATATTTCCGAAAAAAGAATTCTGGTAATTTCATTAATCAAGCAAAACTAGTTAAATGAAGTACATATTACATTTGCTCCATAGAGCCTGCATTAAAAGGCAAGGCAGGTCATGTATATTCTTTAAGATCATAGAAAAAGAGCTAAGATCCTGAATCTATTATCCAGTCATAATCCAAAAACCAGGCCCATGAGAACCTTGAAATACAACACCAAAGCACATGATCAAAAGTTTGGCAAACACAACACAAGCAAAAATCAGCAAAGAATGGGCATTGTGTCCCTTCTATAACCAAACTCTCAAATGGGCACCAAAAAATTCGTTGATTGCTATATTATTATGAACCAAGATCACTATGAACATTTGCTTCTGATATTACTATGAACCAAGATCACGTCTACCTGACAATGTTCCAACATTACTAGTTCTGGAAAAAACTGTCAATGTTTAACTTAATGGACTTTGAACAATGCAAAATTTGCAATATTATTGAAAATGCTTGATGGCTCTTTTCAAAAGAGAAATCCATTTTGACATCTCAAATGATGGACCATTTATTCACAATTGGGTACTTTGTATGAGGTTTTTCCTCATGTTTTTCATTCCTAGACTCAACATTCTTATGCGTGTCCAGTTCACTTTGCCATGGTAGTGGAAAACTTTCTTCATATCTCGATTGGGTAACATGGATAGAAACAGATCACATTGTTTCGTTTCTTGTCAATGCATGATATGTAATTATTTTTGGGGGGTTCAGCCGATATGCAATATGGCATTGTCCTCATTTAATGTAAATTTGTTATGGACGCGGAAGTCACGCAGCATGTAGACAGTCTTTGCCTTTTTCTGCGGGTATATTTCATATGGAAATTTTGTCAACCCAGGAATCACATCTTGTAATATAGGTTGTCTAATTGTATAGTGTACGATTGTGTTGATGAGGGATCAAATGACAACATTAATGAGATGACTATATATGTAAGGGAATTTTGCACCACATCGTAGACAATCAATTGTGCCATCATTTATGAACACATAGGCAGAAGCAGGAGAACTGCAATTGGAACATATAGGCTCAAAGGGGGTCGAGTAGGCATTTGCTGCAACTAGAACACCATCAACCTGCACACATGAAGACAATAGTTAATACATTGAACAATATAATATATATGTGTACAAAAAAAAAGATGCGCAAAGCTACTGAAGGATTTTTTGTGTGTAAATCGTTCCTAGAGGTGTATATGTATACGTACAATAGTTGTGGAGCTAGTTAGTTTATTGAGATATTGTACTATGTATGTTCGCAATTTTGTTACAAATGTTGCTTGGGTTGTGCGAAAGATCCTTTCTTTAACATCTCTTTTCTTCGTTATATTTTTTAACAACATAATTGGAAATTTCACTTTATGCAATTGTTGTTCCATTGAGGAAAATAAATCTACATAGGTGTCGAACAATTGTAGTTGCACCATGGAACAGTTTAATAGTTATCTAAGATGTCTAAGATATATGAGCATGACAAAGAAAAGGGGAAAAAAAGGTATGGAAAACAGTACCAATGCCTTGTCGTTGTCCGAGTTTCCATATTTTATATGGAGAATATGTTGTGTGCCAACTTTTCTTGCAAACGTGACAACTACACAAATGGTTCCAATTGGGTAATTGTCGTTGTTCTCTACAAATTGGTTGATTGTTGTGTCTGGTACAAAACAATATTGCGAGAAAACCGCGAGAACTTTTTCGACAACACTTGTTTCATTGAGCAATATAATTCGATCACAGTCGCCACGGTCATATACTATTTTCAGTAATATATTGAAATTTGTAATGGATATCCCATTACCTGGCAAGATCTTCTCTGCATGTTTCTGGACAAGTTGTGTAGGGATAGTCAGTGTAACTATCATTATGGCTTCGTTGTTTGTCATGGTTTCACGCATAATGCATCTACTTTTGTTTGCCTTGTCTAAGTAGGTGTTATACATGACCATTATGTCTTCGATGAATAGTTGTCCAGTTCGGTGATTGTTCAAGCCTTCTATTGATAGTGTATTGGGTGGTATAAGCTTAGACTTGGTGACATTTTTTTTTAACAGGAAAAGTAATGTGAATGGCGATTTGTATAATTGTACAAGTAGATGCACAATTTGGATAAAGTATGCATGTTAGAGTTTTGTAACCATACCTCTTAGTATCTGGACCTTGCACTATGTTGGGTGTTTCACTTGTATTTGTCAATAGTTCTTATGAACTAAAAAACATGTGTTGTAAATGACATAAAAATATTTACCATGGCATAGTAGAATAAATAACTGAGGATATTTGTTTCCTAAGCATAGCAAGAGCATAATCTATGAATCTTTACCTTTGGATTTGTCATTGTGTTGATGTTTGCAATGATTGACTAGTCATGCCCATGTCACTTGTCCATTTTTTCTGGTGCAAACATGTGTACATCGAACATGACAACAATTAGATATGCATACGCATTGTATATTTTTCATAATTGATATGGATTTACATTAAGCACATGCATTTTGTTTGATTTAGTATTATTGTTAGTATACCTTTTGGAAGATTGTACTTCAACCTCCTCAGTTGTGGTACATAAGGCTCCATCCTCTTATTCAACTAGTCTGTTTTTTTTCAATGTAGCAATGCAAATAATACAATGGACATGAAGCCAAGTTGCTATGTAAGAACACATGTAAAAAAGTTAATATATAAGTACAGAAAAGTTAATACAATTTTATTTATTTCAATGTAGCAGTACAGAAAATACAATTGACATGAAGATAAGTTAATATATAGGAAGATATGTAGTATCTACATATAAAAAAAAATGAGTTGCAAATCAATGGAATAAATATACACATAATAAATGAAATACAAAGCAATGGAATATGGAATATGGGTAGAAGCATGCACCTTTGTATGTCTTCTTCTACATTTCTGGTTAAGAGTTATTTTTCTTGTCTAGTTATTCTGTTTGTTTCAATGAAGGAAAGTACAAAATACAATGAACATGAATGTAAGTTGGTATGTAAGGAAAAACAAGGAAAATTTACATATAGTAAACTAGAATAAAAGGAATAGAGTAACAGATAGTGTTAGAAGAATGTACCTTTGTTTTTCTTGATCCATGTCTGTGTCTATATAGAATTATTTATGTCCAAAATCTATTCCAACACAAAAAAAACTAAGAAGTTGGATGATTCTAGCTGAATAATTTGGTTTTGTGCAATAAGCTAGCCAGATATTCTTTGAGACGTAGAAATATGATTTTGTAATATGCTTGATGTATATTTCATAATTCAAGTACAATACAAATTGCATCGTGATCAGACCAGTATGTGTATAAGATAAAAAGGTTGTATTGTGAAATGGGCACATTTGACCATACATGGTCAATAAGTGTGTTTTGTACATGGTTTATTTTATCCAAAAGAAAGTGAACACTGTAATTGCACATGTAGTTTTCAAATTCTTTTTTTCTGGCATTGTTTTGTAGCATGTCAATATTGAAGTCTCCTAGAATGATAATGGTTTCGTTCAGATGTAAATGTTGTAATGTATTTGAAACAACATCCAGTATGTTGGGCGATGTGGCATGTGGAGCGGCATAGAGATTCAATATTGCAATTTTTTACTCATGGAATATTACTCTTGCTAATATGATCTCAACATTGTTTTCTTCGAAATGCATATGCTCCAAAATTGTTACATTTTTTTTCACTAATATCATCACTCCATGTGTAATGTAACTTGATATGCAATTGTGATTTGGAAATTGCTTGTTTTGCATGCATAATGTCATGTATGTTTCCTACAAGCACACAATCTTGGATTGTATTGTGTCATATTCATTGAGTATATCATCCATATGTGCATCTAGGTTGTGTGTGTTAAGTGACAGAATTGATACAGATGAGTTTGTTTGTATGGATTGGTAATCATATTGTAGATGTCATTTTGCGGTAGTCCTAAGGCCTTGCATCTCAATATCAAATTTATGTTTGACTTTGAAGTTATCTTTTGTAAGAGTGCTTAGTAAATAAAAGGAGTGTGTGCTTCTGACACGAGACAATGTTGTGTACACAAGTCCATGTATTTGAATTCCAGCATGGTCAAACGCAACACTATCAAGTGTTATCCCTTGTGATCTGTGGATTATACGTGCACATGCAAGTTTAATTGGAAACTGTTTTTGAATCTTCAGTTGACCTGTCTTTGTCAATGTCGATACTGGTTTTGATATTCGTAAGATAGGTGTCCAATCACGCGGAGTGTTTGAATTATATAGATAAGATAACTTGTTTGTTTGTCGATGGCCAATATGCGGGTCATGGAACTTAATCCAAAGGACAACAACTTTTTATGTTTTGGTATAATCTTTCAGTATTCCATCTGCACCATTCACCAAGCCATCTTATGAATCATAGTTGCAGGCATGTATTTCAATTATCATGTCTAATTTCAGGACAAGTTGCAAAGGCAAAGTGGTTGTATGTTGATGACATGGTACATTTCCATGGTTGTCTTATTCAACGACAATTGAATTGATGATTATATCATCGCCAAGCATGAGCGATAGCATGTACCTGGTATGCATTACAACATCCCTTTTCTTGTAGAACATGTAAGGGAAGGTTAGGTATGTTGGTGCAAGTCGCATGCACCTTGAATTGATATATGTTAAGTCATCACATGTTTGGTTGTTTGTGCGCATTTTATTCAGAATTGCAATAAATGTTTCATTTGTCTGGCGCATTGTAGTATGTAATTCAAATCATTTTATATTGAATTTCCAAAATTCATGTGTCATTGTTTTCATATTGACCGTAGGTTGTTCAAATATCAGAGAATCTTGGATGGGTTGTGCCTGGTAAAGATCCCCACAAAATATCATGTCAATGTCCCCAAAGTATTTGGTGTGCACATGTTTTATGTTTCTCAATCGATTGTCAATGGAATATAAGAAGCGACTTCCAATCAAATATGCCTCGCCTATGAAGATAAGTTGTAGTTTGGCATAAATCTTAGACAATGTATCTAGAATTTCCTTGTTGAGTGGAAGAAAATGTGACTAGTTAAAAGGCATTAAAAATGAAAAGTGGATTGTTGTTCCACCTACATTATATGCATCGTTTCCTGTATATGAAACTATTATTCCATTTGGTTTCATAGGGTCATTCAAATTGTTTGAATCATAGATTCGTATAAGAATTTGGAATAGTGCTTTCGTTGTGAATGTCTTGCATGTTCTTTCCCTGCATGTAAGGAACAAGTGCACAGGAGTGTGCATGTTTAAGCATTTTTTAATTTCAAATTCCTTTAGGATTGCTTGTTGTTCTCGATTCAACAGTCGTCTAACTCTGTAGTATTCATTATTTTCAATAAAGAAATGATGTTTTGTGACTTGAAAGCCAAGTTTGATACGTTTTTCAATGGTGGTTGCTCGAGGACAAGGAAAATATGTTTGTAAGTAATAGGACTCACAGAGAATTCTAGTTGTTTTATGGTTTGTTAATTTCTCATCAACATTATTAGGATTTTCTAGTTCATGAACTGCACTTTCTAAATCACCCCAGGTTGGATGGACATTGTATGTAAATCTAGATTCATTGGTTTGTATTGTAGTCTCATAAGCAATATATGCAGCTTCCCATGTAGAGAAGTTATGTTTTAATGTGTTTTCATTTTGATCAAATGGAATGTACAACAATAGTTTTTCTCTACAATAGTTTTCATAGCCTATGTGTTTGTTGTATTTGACAAAGCATATTACATTTGGTTTTGTTTTTTTTGATATGGGTGTACCATTTTTTTTGTAATACGATACGAACTCTGCAAGGCATATATGCTTAATAGGAGATGGATGCTAGAGGTAATAATCAATAATAGAGAGACATATCACGTCCTCTGAATTATCAGGCTCTTGTTCTAGCAAAGATGGTGGTTTAAGCACAAATGTGCATTTGTCAAGTGGAGATGTGTTTATGAAGACAAATTTCCTTGAACTGCAATTCAGAGGCAAGGAAAGTGCAATGTGGACTACTTGTTGAGCAGACATTTGTTGAAGATTAAGTAATGTATTTTCAAGTGTACATATCATTTGCATAGCATCAATATGACTTTTTTCATGTTCTCTTTGTATTCTTCCGAACGCACTTGTCATAGATTTTTCAACCTTTGTCATGTACGAGGTACAATATGATGTTGCAGCATATGCATTCAGGACATACTATGCATATGTATTTGCATTCCACATAATTGGCATGCCCTTGGAGAAATTGTTGTTCCAAATATGTGAAAGTTTTCATTTAAGGAAAATTGTTGATTGTTTAAGTGTAGATTGTATCACTTGGATGTATGCATCTTCTGTTAGATTTAGTTCTGCCAAGAAGCCTTTGAAGCTCACTAAGTCATCGAAGTCTCACCGCTCTATAAATGAAAACAAAGATTTATATTTCTCAATGAGAACATTGTTCTCTAAACTAATTGGTTCTATGATTCTTGTTGTTCTCATTGGCGGCATAGGGAAGTTGTATCTACAATGTGAATTTTTTCATTTTTTACAGCTTCTTGTATGATAATGTCTATGAACTTTGGAAATTTCTGGATCCAAATGATCTATGTTGCATGTTATGTATTTTTCTAGAAAATGTTCGATTTGTGAGTTGTTGTCATTTACATAGACCTGTGCACCCTCAATCCATAACAGTGTGTGGTCATGCTCATTCCCTCTATTCTAGAACTCGGTCACAAAATAGTAGTTCGATATTTTTACGAAGAATGTTTCATCATGGCATATCAATTGCCTCAAAGAATTTATTTTATTTCTATAGTAATGAGTACATGTCACTGGGTCTTTTCTTATGAGGTAGTCAATGCCATCATTTTCCAATGTATCAATTTATTTTTTCATTTTCCTGTTCTTGTTCCTATTCAATGCAAACACTGTAGCAACCAACGGATTCCAGTGATGCTCTGAACTTGTAAATGTGATGAAAAAAGTTGGGGGTCCCAATTGTCAGGTCATGGAAAATATAGTTTTCTTGTTTTGTTGCAAGTAGCCAGGAGAGATGCGAATTCTTTTGAAATATATGTATCCAATATCAGATTTTAGGATTTTTTCTAGGTTTGTTTTGTACTTGACATCTCTGGCCAATAAATGTCTTCCTTGTAGCTAGCCTTTTCTTATTCTCACCCACATGCAAGAGAGAACTTTCTCAATTATTATGCGCATTGTTTTGGAAAACAAATTTGTTATGTGACAAGAGAAGTCACTGCTTGAATGTAGAAGTTCCCATCAGACTATTTTTTTGGTTGTTGAATCATTCTGTGATGTCACTGGGATGTGGATATCCATTAAACAGTGTTGGGAAGTTCATTTCCTTAGCAAATTTTTCCTTTAATATTCCAAGTGGACGTTGCCCTTCAGCAGGTGAAATTTTGACAGTTTTGTCTTGCAAGTCATGAATGCGTTGTGAGTCGGTGAATCCATGTATCAATGTTTCAGCAGGTCTTTCATCCTCTGATTCATCATTTGAATCAAATTTACTAGTAGTGTCAAAATTTTGTGCAGATTTTTCATTTCCTTGTTCAAGAACATTGTTCCATTTATCATTTATACAAATGTTGTGTTCTTTGTACAAGGCCCTGGAACATAATAATTTTAATGGTTTCATGAGAATGTGCACACACACCTTACCTGTCTGGTATGCATTCTTATATTGCAAACGTCATTTGAGAGCTACAACAATTGCCATTGTCTCGCTAATGAATTGTGAAATGGATTTTTGCACAACATCTAGTTGGACATGGACATTAATAATTGATCATGTTAAGCCCATTTGGGGTCATTTATACCCCCAGGGTCTAATTTGTGTAAATGAAATTCGCAGAGACACAAGTCTCTCTTCAAGGTCTATAAGTGTACTTACATCTGGTAGTGGTGTGTTACATCTTATTTGGTCAAGTGTTGCAAAGTGTGGCAATTTTCCATTTTCAAGTGATCGTTTGCATGGACGATAAATATCGCTACTAGAAAATGTTTTATGATTTAGTGTCAAGCCGAGGTATTCTTTTTGCAACTCAGGGGTGAAAGACTAAGTGTTTTTTGTGAAATTCAATTCCTCTCAAATCGTAAATGCAATGGAATGAGTGTCTTTAATTTGTTTCATATAGATCTATTTTGCATATCTCTTTCCTAGAAAAGGATGCGTAGTAAGTGTTTGTTGGTTTTCAATGCTAGTAGTGCATGGTGTTAGCTCTAGGCTACGACATGTGATTTTTCCCTCTCGGTCAGTATCATGACCATTGTGGGATATGTAGTTTCACATGTTTCTCTCACGTATCTATTTTTTCAACATGTGGTAGGTTAACTTATGGTTGCCACTTGAAACTAGTTTCACTTGTTGACAAGCCATGTTGAAGGTGGACTCAACATTTGTTATGAGAATTGCCTCCTCACCATCTCGATGGTGCAAACAATGATGTTCTTTTTCATTGGTAATGTGATGTTTGTGTTCAGCAGAAAGTGTGAAAATATGATCGTGTTGTGCACGCACAATTTTTTTAGGTTGTGATATGTGAGTTTGTGTTTCTTGGTCGAGCTCCCTTTCACCTCATGATGATCGGTTGTACAACTCGGAGGGATAGAAGGAAGTGTATAGATATATTTATTTCTTCCATGTATGACCTTTTTCAAGTTGTGATAATTCAGTCTACGTTTTTTGTTTAAGCTCTATATGACCTAATGACAATTGGGATGAGTTTCATCTTGATTAGACAGTATGCGATGATTATGCATATTCAATGCAGGTTGGGTGCCATGGATAGTGGATATTGAACTGGAAGTATTTATTATCAAAGGTTGATAATGGCTGTGTGGTGTATAAGTTTTCGATGATATGATGTCAATTGTTCAATCGTAGTTTGAATCAATACATTAGGAATGGACAGTACCATCTAATAGGGTTGACCAGACCTGGATATTTAGTCTGAATATGATAGATATCCATTGTAAACAGAATGTGCCACCCTCTACATTTTCTTTCTCATATGGCATTGCCATATTTACAAGGTATTGTTGCCAACTTCCAATTATTGGCATACTTTCTATGAGATATGGTAAAAGGTGTTGATGCAAGTAGTTAAACACTTGTTGATTGCCACATATAATTGCATTGCAAAAGGATTGGACAATGTAAAGGCATAGTGAGTGCACACCAAACTCTGTTGCTATCAAATAGCAAATTGCATTGAATAGACTGTCTCCACAAGTAGATGTAATATTTGTTGCTATGTGCAATCCATGGGAGTGTATATGATGCATAAATTGTTTCTAATGTGATTGACGGTCTTTGCAGGCAAGGGACAAGTAAATATCAGGTCCTCCAAGATTGCAGATGGATACATTTTTGTAGATTAGTGGTTCATAATGTCCACTTAGAGGATTGGCATCATGGAACAAGATGCAATATGGATCCTTAGATGCATTTTTGTTGAATAGTAGATATCTTCTTTTTCTTGTTAATGACCAAATTCCAATTGATATATTAAGCCACTTGTCCAGCCACCATATATAAAATGTATCTCCCCAAAGTCCCATATCATGTGCAGGAAGAGTTGTAGATGCACACAACCACATCTTTGAAAAATATGTTCTGACATCATGTATTCCATGCAATTGGCAAAGAAAATCATATGCCAATTCATATTGATACGACTCTAATGCCTAAATGTTGCCATTTTCTAAAAAAGCCAAGAAATGATCTATCAATACATTGTGTAGCTCGTTCAAGGAATAACGGAAATGCAATATAAATTGAAATGCATCGAAGTGGCAATCTCCCACAGTATACGAGAATGCATCTAATCTAAAAAGCCCATTGTTATGCAATACCTGGTTGATGTTGTCATGTACAATGGAGTATGTGTCTATTTGATAGCAGTTAACATCTATTACTTGCTCCATAGTTGTGATTTTAAAAATGTTTCTTAGTTATGTTTAGATAATATGCAAATAAAAATTAAAAAAAAAAAAAAAAAAAAACTATAAGTTCGAAACTGCATACCAATTCCGCTATGTATCCTTCAACCTTATTCGTTTCAAATTCAATGCTCTGTGGTTGCTATAGCATATGACAAACAAACAAAGCTATAGTGAATGTTGAACCACATAGAAGAGATAATGCAAATTAAACAACACTATAAATTTGCTATGTACAAAGACTGAGTATTTAAGACATAATTTTTGAACTTATTTTAGGTGTGCATCTTATAAGCGTTTCGAAAACCATTGTATATAGCTTTACAATCCTATCCATCATTTATTTTCATCCCCACTCTTCAAAAATCAACATTAAAAAAATCTGAAATGACTTGTTGATGTCTCCCACTCAGAAAACTCACATAGATGGTCTGTGGGATAAACAAAAGTACAAGAACTAGGCACTATGGACTTTTACCTCATGAATGAAACCAACGCATAGCACAACTTATTAAGATTTCAATTATCTTACAATATGAAGAAGACATTCTAAGATGTTTCAATTATCTTACAAGAAGAAGAAGATATTCTAAATTTGGGCATTGAGAAACTCATTATGAGACAAATCAGTGAACTGTCAATTCAGGTTACAAAGAATCATTTCCACAAGACTAGGTCCAAATATGAAAGAGGTGATGGAAGATGCTTTGGAAAACCCAAATTACATCATAAAACCAATAGCTATATGTGGTTTTTCCTAAGAGAATAAAACCTTGCCATGTCATAACCTGCAAAGAAGTGATGGCAAGGTCCTTGTAGATGTTTGATCCACAATGAAAACTCTAAATTCTTTTGGCAAATCTCTTTGCATTGCCATTTTCCAAAGAGCTATGCTATGATGTCCAAGACATGAAAGTGAGCATATGTTATTGGAAGGGGACAGCCTAAAAAATTCACTAAACGTATGGTTTTAGGAACAGAAAGATGAGGAGAACATTCCATTTCCTTTTTTATATGTCACTATGGTTGTGACAAAGGTGGGTTCTGTATTCAGCATTGACCTACAAAGACAAGCTTTCTTGCTCAACACTTTTCGAGGATAGCAATGCATTCATGTTTATTTGATCCCAATAGTCACATATAAGGATGTTTTGTAAGAGAATTTCCACCAAGGTATTATTTCTAGTTTTGTTTTTACATTTATTACCTGCAAATTGCAAATAGTAAACATTAAACAATGAATAGGAATGAAACCATGGTACTAAAACTTACTCGTGAATGGGGAATGATAGAAGTGCAGTTCCAATTGCGGGTGCATAATCTCAACCCTGCAAACTGCAATAACATGTCCAACTGCGGATGTAGGACACCAACCTTAAAAAGTTGAAGCAAACAAGGGTGGAGGATTTCAACCCTGCAAAGTGCAAGAACAGGTCGAACTGTGGGTGCAAGACTTCAACCTTGCAAAGTTAAAGCAAACAAGAGAAAGAACCAAACAACAAACCAGTGAGCAAGCACCAAGAAGTCCAACTGCAGCTGCATGACCTCAACTTTGCAAATTTGAAGCAAACAATAATAACCAGCATCCAGCGAACCAACGACCAAGTAGCAACCAGTGAACCAGTGATGTTGGTGGAGAACAATATTGCCCAAATTCACTGCAGACAAGATTGTATCCAAAAATTGGAGGAAAATGTATTGTGAAAGGCCTGTTAAGTAAACATTTAAGGTTGTCGATCCTGTTAAGTAAACATTTAAGGGCCTTGCACTATATAAACATTTAAAAATGAATGCAGTGTGTCAGGCCTGTTTACATACTTAATAATAATAAAATGTATCTTTTAAAGAAGTACTTACTAATAAAAATAATAATAATAGTTAGAACAATTAGAGTATAAAAAATTTATAGTCGAAAGGTCAAACTAATATGAAAAGTCAGCAATTGCTCGATCACTATAGTCTATCTACACCTTCAGCAGGGACTAATAAAAAAAAAAAAAAAAAAAAAAAAAAAAAAAAAAAAAAAAAAAAAATTTTAAATAAAATAATAAAATTCCGGAAAAGATTGTATGATCAAAACTTTGGTTATGTTAACATATAAAACATTGGAATAACGAAGCTAGCCAATAAGACTTTGAATCTATTCTCGAATAAGATGATGACATATAAGAGGTTTTATTATATAAAAATAATATTTTAGTTCTCTAATTCGAACAATAAAAATTATGAAAAAAGTATAGTCAAAGGACAAACTAATGAAGTCAACAGATTATTGACTAATGATCCAATTATATATTGAAGTAGTTATAAAAATCATAATGTATAAATGATCGTTTTTACACAAAAATTGAATAAAAGGTGTTAGAATTGTAATGTAATATTTATTTATATATTAAAATAAAAACATCATAACAATATATATATATATATATATATATATATATATCTATATATATATCAAATGTTAAATTGTAAATTTATAAAATTCATAAAAATAAAAATGCAAACAAAAGTAAATGATAATTTTTTATATATATAGAAACTCATTTCATATAAATATAACACAAAAGAATTGTTAAAATCTAATGTGATATATATCATTTACTTTTGTTGCAAAAAATAATGGTATAATTTTTATAAAATTTATAATATATATATATATTTATACTTATAAATTATAATAGGTAATTTAAAATAAAATTTAGTAAAATGTTATATATATATATATATATATATATATATATATATATATAGACAAAGTCAGTTCTATTGTGTCTGAACAAGTCAAAGTAAGTCAAAGATAAAGAAAGAGTGGACATGTGGGCCTAACCTAATTATTGGGAGGGCAGAGTATTTATAAGAGGCGTAGCACCTCATTTGTACACAATCATCAAGCTCTCTCTATTGAGAGTAACTCAGCTACAAGGTAATGTAACTATAGGAAGGGTATCTTAGTAAAGGTGAAGGTTATCTGGGTAAGAGTACTATCTTGGTCTAAGTAGTGCTTCTTTCTGTTCTGGTTAGAGTTTCTAGTAGATCTTCTATTTGGTGAGATCTCTATTGTGAGAGACACTTTGATTATGGTTATTCAATCTATATTAAAAAGAATTTTTGCTGAGTTTTGAAGGTTCAGGGGATAAATGCTTGTGTAATCTGTGATGTGTTTCTTTCAGTAAGATCCTTATTATGTTATTTTTATAATGAAGATTTATAATAACAGATTAAGAAAGAATATTTAACATGAATTATCAAAGAGCAGGCCTAAAAGAGCATTGTCGCAAATTCAGTCTTCAGTTTTGGATGCGGACAAGATACTAGTGCCATCAATGTCGAAGGTCTGTGAGATTGGAGAGAGGGCGCATAGAATGCCCACACTATGATGGGGAATTTTTAGAGGAAATGGGTGGGGGATTTGAAGATCGATTTCGCCCTCCAAGATGGATGGCAATGGGGAGGGGGTGATGAGAGATTTACTGCATTTTATGAGAACTTCGACATGGAGGCGGGGATGGGCATGAGATTCGATCGCGGGATGATGATGTCGCCCAAGGTGCTGAGGCGGCGAAGGCCTGAACATCATAATCATCACATGCAGATGGCGGAAGTCGTGCATGCCTTGATGAACCATCTGCACAGGTCTCGTGATGGGGAGTCTTCCCGCGGGACTATACAGTAGTTCCGCCAGCGGATCCCGTGGCCCTTGAAGCCCTCTTCTGATCACATTCTTTTGTTGCGCAGACCTTTGGATGGCGACGTTGAACTCTTCATCCCACAGAACCGCAGGTATACGCTGGATGAGATTATGGAGCAGCTGAGTCAGCATGGATGAGATTATGGAGCAGCTGAGTCAGCAATTTCTTGACGGTGGCAGGTGCGGGCCTCTGCCTGCGTCCAGGAGCGTCGTTGACGCGATTCCAATGGTAAGGATCGCAGAGAAGCATCTGTGTATTGAGTCACACTGCGTTGTCTGTACCGATGAGTTTGAAATCGGGGGGGAGGCGAGAGAGATGTCGAGTAAACACATCTACCATACCGACTGCATTCTTCCGTGTCTGGCTCAGCACAATTCGTGCCCGGTTTGTCGACATGAGATGCCGACTGATGACGAGGTTTCAAATTTTCTAGATGCATAGTAAAGAATAGAACAGAGCCGAGGAAAACGAAAAGCATTCAGGCATAGCACAGTTTTCATTTGTCTTTCATTCTTGAAGCAGAGTTTATAACATATAGAGGTTTACAATCAATAGTGTGTCTATGGGTATTATATATTAAGTTTCAACAATGGAGGTGTCTGAAAGACCTAGTACTCAGAGATGGATTCCTCTTGAAGCCAATCCCGAAGTCATGAGTCACTTTGCGTGGGGCCTTGGTATACCTGAAGAAGAAGTTGGGTTCAATGAGGTTTACGGTTACGATGATGAGTTATTGGATATGGTGTAGAAACCCGTGTTAGCTGTAATCTTCCTTTATCCACTTAATGATGCGGGTCTTTCAGATTTATGAAAGAAGTATTAAAGAAGAGAATAAAGAAAGAGATAAAATATTTATTTCAGGTATGATCACTCATGAGAGTGACAAAGGTATGTTTTCAGCAATTATAGTAAGGGAAATTTTGGTAATTTCATAGCTAGAGTGAAAAAGAATTTAAAAATCTTATTCATGATTAGGGTTTCAGATGTGTACATGGTTGAACAAGTTTTACTTAAGAAAATATGTGTACTACTCATAGAAATCATGATACAGTTTTATTTGATTATTGATTATTGTTATTGACTCGTTGGCTAAGTGACATATCTCAGAAAGCATACTTTAAGTAAGTTTACATGTCTCGGAAGAAAGAACTTATGCTTTGACTTGCAGAAATTAGACATCATGAGAAGGACTTATGATATGGTGACAGTCAGTAAAGATCAAACAGTATCCAGTGTTTATAAAGGAGCAAGAGACTCCTAAAGATGCAGAACAAAAATGTTCAAGATGAAGAGAAAGATGGATACTCGGATATAGTTGATGAGATGCAGGTAACTGCAGATTGTTCCAGTACCATTCTCATAGATGCAGAGGGAGCAGGTTGATCCAGTATGAAGACAGAAAGAAAGAAATGTTCGAACTCAAGAAGGCACCCAGGATATTACAGAAGAGAACTTCAATGACGATGATTATCAAATGTTACACAATTAAAGAAACTCTTAGTTTGGTGCAAGAGGGAGCGATGTCTCCGAGTTCGAAATGGAGGATCGTAATTTGGTGTAGTTAGGAAAGAAGTGGTCCATGGAACAATTTACTCAATGGATGAGTAATGAGATACTTTGATCAAGATGAATGTTATATAGTAGATGAATGGTGCCCAGCAGATGGGTAGCATGGTATTATACTATGGAAAGATTTTGGACCACAAGAGATTTTTTTGGATCCCATAGCTAGACCTTCGTAGAGAAGGAGAAAGAGAAGAGACCTCCATAGAGAAGGAATGAGAAATCCCACAAGTAGACCTTCATAGAGAAGGAAAAGAGAAGAGACCTTTGTAGAGAAGGAAGAGACCTTCGTAGAGAAGGGGAATGAGAAATTTTCCAAGGTTAGCCTATGTCC